>VWPW01031925.1:0-69716 GCA_013389825.1 Crypturellus undulatus
TAGTTGTCTACAACTTAGGTGTGATCCCTTGTCTTAAATTTGTTTCCATGGTCCCTGGCACTTTTCTGGTCAGTGCAAGGCAACACTCCTCCATAAAATACCAGACACAGTCCAGGACTTAACGGGATCCAGGAAGTATTCCCAAAGGAATTAATTGTATGTGGTCATCCTGCTTTGGTGGCCAACAACCTTCACGGCAGCTACATGCCGTGTGGTGCCGGGATCAAAGAGCCAGCTGTGATACTTTCCTAGTATGATGCGCCCAATGACTGCTGTTTTGACCTCATTCCGGCCCAATAATTCTTCTTGAACTCAGGGCCATGCAGGGCCTGCGTGCTGGAAAGCAGATGCTTTCTCCTAGCTGCTCTCCAGCCTGGTCTGCTAACCCTGTTTCAACAGCACATGTTACTGTAGCACTGACTCTTCATCTGTCCGAGATCTTTAATTAAACATTACATACCATTATGCATATGTGAAAAAGGGATGAGTACGTATGTAAGTATTGAGATATATAATTAAAAAACAATGGAAGCCAAATTTTACATGAACACTGACACAGCCCAGGCTCATGGTTGGTGATGTAAATCAGTTTAAACCAGTATATTTGTATTTGGAATAAGGATGATTTTGTAACAGTGTAAAAGTTTGGTCTATGAAGAACTATGATCATGAAAGTCTATCACTTGAGAAATATGGGAAAGAAATATTGACATCTAATTTTAACTTCCAGGTCTATGTGGTTTATGAGATGTGTCTTAATGCTTGATAGGTGAATATGAATGTGCTTCATATGTATGAATATGTATGAATATGTATGTGCTTCATACACTGGAGCATGGCACTGTAGCAGGCAACTAGTGATTTCTATTTACATTAAGGAGTTACTAACAAAATTGCTACACAAAATATCCAGCTACAAATGACTACAGCATGGAAATTTCAAAGCTATCACCAATTTCACAAACGCTGTGATATCAACAGAGAGGAGAATAAAGCTTTACAGATCATAAAACGTTATTAAAAAGGAACATTTCATTCTTTTTAATACTAAAGCCTATAAGAAAAACAACTTTCCTCTCTTTTTTTTTAGGTTGACAATTAATATAATGTACGCAGATAATCCTGACTGGTGTTTTTGTGTCACCCCAAATCAGTATTATACAAGACAGTTAAAGGTAATAAAGAGAATAAGATTCCCTCATATAAAAACCTAGTCTTTTATGAGGCATTGTGCAGCAGATGCAGTTCTAATAACAAAAAGTGGAGGAGTGACCCTTTTGAGTGAAGAAGCTCCAAAAACTTCCTTTGCAGTGATAAAGTAGTCTAAGTGCTCTGCTTAAGCACAAACTAGATTAAGGACTTTTTGATCATTAACTGAATAGAAAACAAATGCACATCTGCTCCTTTAGAAGATATTTCCTGATTACAAAAACATCCATTGCATGAATTGTATCTTTCTCCATAAAGAATTACTTTTTAATGACTAATTCTTATTCGTGCTACATGAAGTATCACAAAGACAATGTTATTGTACTCAAACTGTGAAACATCATTAAATCTAAAATGCTTTTATAAAAATCCAACTGATTTTCTATAGCTCATGGTGGGAATTTAATTATTTTAACATGTGTAAGCGCATAGAATACAACCTTTTGGCATTTTAATGTATCTACGAAATTAAGCATATATTTAGCATGAGCTTCATGTGCTTTTGAAAATATTTTAATATAATGCATGCATTTCCAGCAAAATGAATGAAGATTTGACCCTCCTGTGGATTAAATTGAAGCCAACAGTACCAATGGAATGAGAATTACAAGGTGAATAATGCTAAGTGAGGCACTGCAATTGTGAAGGATGCTGAAGACATTATATTCACTAACAGGCATAGCCCAAAGCAGAGGTCCAGCACTGAGTGAGTGCAGCAGGGGCAGGAGTAGGCAGAGGGCATGGCCATGGTGAGCCAACCTTGTAGAAACCAGGGGGAAGAGCTGCTGCCGTTCCTCTTCTTCTAAATCCTGTTCTTATGGGGTTCTCACTGCAATATGAGCTTGACTACCAGAGAAAACTTCTGCATGAAGAAGAGACCCTCTTCAACTCAGGAGATTAATTTTACAGTCTTCTCACTAAGAAAGCTTAATATGCCCTAGAATGGCTGAGTAAAGTGTAAAGTCCCAGAGGAAAAAAAAAAAAAAAAGGTGCAATCTGAAGTGTTATCTTCTACAAAACCTTTTCTTCCTAAAGGAATAAGAGATCTGGAAACACACAAATCCACAACATGTAATGGTGCATAAGCCTCCATCTCAGCCTTTCCAAGTGTTCATAAGAAGTTTATATTTTTATTTGGAATCCCTTGCTATCCACGTATGCCTCTCTAAGTGGTGACACGTTGGGGTTTTGACCTCCACTGGAGTATTAACAACGCTGAGTCAGAGGGCTGGACCTTATAAGATGAACTGGAACTTCAAAATAAGATTTATCACCGAAGCAGAAAACTCCAATGTAAAGCTTTAACAAATAACTTTTAAACTGAAACCACTCCATTGCAAGAGAATGATCAGAAGGAAGGAAGGAACAGAAGAAAAAAATGAGAAATACTGAAGCACTAGTTGGAGTTTTCACAAATTTCAGAGAGATCTTTTAATACCAGTAAACATCTAGCTTTTTAATTCTAAAGTAAAGAGAATAAGCAAACACTCAGGTATATCACAACAGAGAATCACACACAAGCAAGCCAATTTGCTTAGGTTTTCCTAGGCTATTTCAAGGGTAACAACATAAATTATATATACTCCGTAGGTCTGAACACAAATACGACAGCAGGAGTGATACAGCACTTTCCTAGGTCACTGAGCTGTTCTATAACAAAAAAAAATGTCTTGCCATTCACTTTTGGAGTGAAAAGGAAAGAAACCGTGAGCAAGTTCCTTCAGTTTTATCAAATGCACCAAAAATGGGTAATGCAGATCAAACTGGTGGGAATAGCATTTTGGAAAATTCTCTTAAAAGCTGAAGCAGTGACATCTAGGTAAGTTTCTCTTTCTTGTTCTCACACAACTGTACTATTTCATTATAGTTTAATAGCTGTAATGTTACAGTGAAATGCTTTCTCCCTACAGATCAAATTCATTTTAAAACAATTTAAGCAATGTTCCTATACCAAAAGTGAGCATTGATTTAATTACAGAGTACATGGTTCCTAATGCGATTTCCTTAAGATTTTGGAGGGACATGAATTACAGCTGAAGATCTAGAAAATTATTATATTTCATCATCACCTTTCACATATCATATTTCATAAATACTAAAGAATATTTTGTCTACAGAAGGCACCTCTTTATTATACTTGGCTTTTCATGGTTTTGTTGAACATAATTAAGATATCTTTTGTTAACAATTTGCCAGCAACATTGGCGTGTGATAAATTTATGCTGAAGTTCAAGATGCTCAATATACGTGGGTGATTTTTTCTGAGAAAAGTTCACAGTCTGAGATATTGCCTCAAGAATGCTAATTTAATCAAGTCATAGTGACATTTTCCCCTAAAGAGAAATCAGATAATAATAAGAAAAAAACACATCACCTCATATTTCTAAAGACAACAAATAAAACACTTGAAATGTAAAATGATATGCTTGTGCAATATCAAGAGATTTAATGTTTAGCTGAGGTAGCCATTGCAAATGTGAAATCATGCATTAACTTGCTAAGAAAGAAAGATGTTTTCATTATTCCCCCGGAAGAATCTCTTTAAACAGTTTTCCTTAATACTTCATTACATCCTATACCAGAACAAAGGGCCACAGTGAAAGAAGATTCCATAAAATCAGAAATAGCACAGAAAACCTAGCGGGAGAATTATCTCGGAGTATATATGGTCCCAGAAACAAATAAGCAAACCTGTATCTTGATACAGAGAAAAAGAAAAGGCTGGATCGAATGCAGAGAGGAGAAAGGATGTCGATTAATTAGAAGTCTGTTGAGCATTTGTTTACATTGGATAAGTTTTGGCTGAATTTAAGAAAAACCTTTGGTTAGAGTGATACTAAATTGCTATCAGCTACCTCGTGTAATAAGGGCCTAGAGCTAGCACAGGCATCAAAGAAGAAAAATGAAATAAAGGAGAAGTAACTAGTTGTCAACTTCTATTAATAAATGTCTATAACAGAAGAAACAGATATTGGAAATAATATTTGTTATTCATATTATATTTAAAAAAATTGGTAAAATTGTACTGCTAAATTTTCCAACTTCTTTCTGGACATTGAGAGCAGCCATACTGATGTCAATGGAAAAACTCAGCAGAACATAGGTCCTAGGCTTGACTTTTGGTTTCTTCTGAAGAAAATACTTTCATACAGAAAGTATTCATCCTTCAGGCTGTGTATTTGCTCTTTCCATAAGTGCTAGTGAAAATGTTCTTTACCTCCTCCTGCTCCCTGGAATATCTTTTTGTACCAAAGTCTAGTTATATGAAATTAAGAGCAGAATTTTGGCTTTATTCAATCATTGAGGCTTTCTGTCACATTGAGGCTTTCTGTCAGTCTTCTGAGCATAACTGAAGAGTTGTGCTCAAACATGGAGAATCGCTTTCCCAAGAATTCACATTCTGTGTATGTTGCTCATAAACTAAATTAGTGATATGACTGACCTGGCTAATCAGGAGGAGATCTGAGACTATATTGATCTGCTATAGCTCTCCAGAGGTGGTTAAAAAGCATCCAGAAGAGTTATGACAGTTTCTATGTCCTGATGATTAAAGTCTTGGTATTTGGGTTTTAGAGTTGTTATTAATAATAGAATACTTTTATTTTCCCCTAAAAATATACTACTTTAAATATGGATTTTCATCTTTTAAAGGCATTACCTTTTGGATTTCCCCTGTGCAGAGGTTGCCAGATTCTGGCTGCTTGAATGAAGTGGGGGAGCTGCTTCACCGAGGAGACATCTCAGAGTTCATGCAGAAAATTGCCCATGGGTCTGTACTAACACTGATGAAAGGGCGGGAAAAAAAACCCTATGACATTTAAACAACAGATTCCATTACATTTGCACCTTCAGCGGCTGTCGGGTCAGGAAAAAGGAAACTGTGAATGTGCCGAGCAAGATGACTTTGACTTATAAAAACTGCTTTTATCAAGGTCGCGCAGGAAAGCCAAACTTTTATTTGGGCCAAGCTCATTGCTGCAGGGAAGGACTTTGAACCTGACTCATCCCTGGCTTCACACGGTAATAACCAAGAATTGCCCTCTGCCTTCGAGGGCAGATCAGACATTTCCAAAGATGCTCAGCCCAGGACCCAGCAGGAAAAAATATTTCAGATGTAGTTGTTAATGCTGTATGGAGCACATATACATAAATATGCCCAGAGAAAATACTGAACAAGGTGGGGCTGCTTTCACTCCTTCCAGGAAAATTGATAGTACTCTACCTGCAGGCAAAAATTCCTGTCTTCAGCTCAGTAGCTTATCAGAAAAGTCTGTATCTTTGATAATAAAAAAATAAATCAAGGCAGTTAATTTATGCATTTCCTCATCCCTCTCTCAGGACAAGTTCAGGCAACGAGCAACCTCATACTCTGTAGCCCCAAAGATGAACACCTTAACACACGTCTAATCCTTGCTGCTGAACATAACTGGGCAAATTTTATTATTTATTGGAGATACTGCATTTGGTTGGTTTGGTTGTTTTTTCTTAGTAGCTTTATACAGAGGTGTGTAAAATGTTAACATCAAAGTTAAGTCTAGAGATAAAACCAAAAAATATTTTTCATCTATAAATCTACCTTTACAGAATCTTAATAAAAAAATAAAGAAAAAAAAAAACAGACTGAGAAATGCATTGCTTAAGAAAATAAAAGTAATATACTTCTCCTGAAAGATGCTATAAATATATGAAATCTGGAGGGCATTAAAAGCTTCGTATTTAGGGTGACCCTTTTGGGAATGGGGGTGTGTTACCTCTTAAAGTAGCATTCAGTGAGTCTGCTCACTGGTAGAAGTATCTCTGAGCAGTTATCAAAATAACCCATGTTCCCTTCAAAGCTATTCCACGAAAGTAATCATGATTGTCATTAATGTTAATTCTCTGCAAGACCGATGTCTTATGTTCCCTAAAAAAGAGAGATCACAACAGTCACCAGTTGTATAGTCAATGAGTGGTAAAATAGAACATATCTAATAGGTGTAATATATCTAAGTTGTATATCTAAGTTGTTTTAGACATCTCAAAATATCCCTCCCATCTCTTTACCTTGAGGAAAAAAAATGAATCATCTTGCATATGGGTTAATTCATCTGGCAGGGCTACAAAAAGAGCCTGTGATGGGGATCTACTACGATGCATCTCAGAAAAGATGAGTATCCAGTATTCAATCAGACCAGCTCTGCCCAGAACACTTCATGGGCAAAGATTTTACCAGATGAGTAAAATGGATGTTTTCTGATCATCTTTCAATGGAGAAGTAGCACATCAGGACCAATACAAAATAATTACCTCAACAGTAGTTCTCCAGAAAAAGTCTTAGTTTCACTGAACAGCCCAGGCAAAGACCAGAAGAGAGCAGAGATTCAGGTGGAGCTTGCTTTAAATGCAATATTCAAAATTAATATTTCATCACACTGATTTTTTCTTCATTCTTCACTCAGAAACAGGGTGAACCTAAGGACAAGATGATCTTGGTTAAGGGAGCTGAAATTTCAGAAGTCTCTACATCAGGGCATAGGAAAATTTATACAAGTGCTCCAGTTGTTGTTTCAAACTCCTTTCAAATTTTCCTTATTGGAATGATTGCAGTCTTATACAAATAACAGACCTAAGCAAAAGCTGTTACAGTTTGTTTTCCCTTTTTGCTGACTGTGTGATTTATCTTCACTGCAATTTGGGCTGAAAATAGCTCAGTTTGTCCAAGATTTACAGACACAACTGGTAAGAATGTGCACCTGAACATACCTCTACTGTGCCACTTTTGTAAAATCCTAGCAGCTCAGCCATCTGGAGTCAGATCTCCAGACAATAACAGAAAATAAGGAGACTTGTAGCTCCCAGCCACATTTCAAAATGTCTCATTTCATGTTTCTTATCTACTGTTAATACTTCCATTTTGTTTTGTTTTTTTTTTTCCTTCATGTATTGGAATTTAGGAGAATGTAGAGTCTAGGAGAAGTGCTTCTGCTGTTGAATGTAATCAGGATACTGATCCACGATGCATCTATTAATGACAACAGTGAAGTATTGTGGAAAACACTGGTTCACCCTGAAGAAATCATCCAAGAATTCATTTCATATTATTTACTTTTATTTGACTTTGTCATAAGATCTGTCACTGAGCCACAATTTGTGTTTATTTCCTAGAAGCGGTAATTTAGTTATGTCAGATCATATCAGATTAATTTGTGGTCAAGCCCTGAGATCATCAGATGAAAATAAAACTTTTAGCAGAGTGCCTTTCATAGAAACACCTGACTCTCAATCCAATAAATTTTCTGCAGGACACCCTTTATCAACAAAATTAACAACTTTTTAAGAAAAGAGAATTTGCTCAGTAGCTACCTCCTTTCATGCTTGTAATGAAAGATTCATTTTACTAAGTTACAATGTTTTGACTTCAGAACAGCACAGAACAATGTTTAAAAATGACTTAAAAATGTTTACAAATATAAAAATGTCTGTCTGATCTGTTACAAACATATTTTAGGTTTCATAAATGCACGCATAACAAAAGACATTCCAGAAAAGCCTTCCTTATCATTAGGATCAATATTATTTGCTTATACTACGGGATCACGTAGGATACTTAGCCCTGATCCTGGGCTCCAACACAATAAGCGTTGTGCTATTGTAGGACAAGAGAGAAGGTCATTCTCTCAATATTTATACTTAGATCAACTTTGTGTTAATCTCATCCCTCCTTTTTTTTTCGGTTAAACAGAATGCAAAATTCTACATTCGTATTTAGGTAGGTGCCTGGAAAGGTAGACCGCATTTGATGGTATTCATGCCTTGCTACACGGTTAGGTTAACAGGGGCATTACGCTTCTGAATGTATTTTGTACGAGCTACAGACTGTCCTAACACGATTAGATCCAGCGTGGTGTGACTGGTTGCACAATGAAACGTCTTGTCTTCTCTCCGAAGAGCTGTTTCATCACCAGGAAGCTGTACACAGTTACTGCATTCCCCAATCCAGACCACTCACCTCGAAACGCCAGGGATGAGGTCACAGTTCCTCCCAGGACATCCAGGATCCACACTGGCACGGTCCACGGGCAGGCAGTATCATGTAAGATCTGAAAGCAAATGACAATGTTTCTTATTTGACCCAGGTCTCCTTTCTCTCCCTAAGGTCTAAACTTCCATTTCCATAATGCATGTTATTTTTAGGCATCTTGCAGTAGCTTAAGTGATTAGGAACACATGCCAGCTATTTTTACAGCTTTATAATTCAATTAATTCAGAGCCTTGACTAACCAAAAGGGTAACATTCCTTCAGCAGCAGAGAGTCATCAGGAACATCCCATCCTATACGCTTAGTCCTCATAAACCCTCCATAATAAAGCATCCTGTACAGAGCTGCATTCCTCTGCTGCTAAACAGCTGCAAAACTTACCTGGAAAAGTGATCTTTGGACATCGCATCACCTTCCTCATCATCCTTTGCTTTCCGTTTCAGGATTCTGTTAGCTGTGGTCACCGCACACCGAGTCCCCAGCCACCCCAGATGCAATGCACGCAAAGGCCTCGGGAGCAGGAACAGCTGAAGCCGAGAGTCTCCCTTGAGCTACTCAGTGAAAACTAAGGGTCTACTGCCCTTTCCTTTGATGGAATCATGATTAAGTTGCCTTTTATCCGTTTCAAATGTCAGTCACGAACTGTGTGCAGTTCTGGGCTCCTCAGTGCAAGAGGGATGTGGAACCACTAGAGATAACCCAGCACAGGGCTATGAGGATGATGGCTGAGGGGCCTGGAACAGCTGCCCTGTGAGGAGAGACTAAGAGAGATGGGCCTATTTAGCCTGGAGAAGAGAAGGCTGAGAGGGGACCTGATCAGTGTGTACAAGTACCTCAAGGGAGGCAGTGAGGAGGATGAGATCAGCCTCTTTTCAGTGGTCATTGATAGGACAAGAGGAAACAGCTACAAACTGAAGCACTAAAAGTTGTACAGGAACTTAAGGAAAATATTCTTGACAGTGAGAGTGATGGAGCACTGGAACCGGTTGTCAAGAGAGGTTATGACATCTCCTTCCCTGGAGGTCTTCAAAAGCCACTTGGACGCAATCCTGTGCCATGTGCTGTAGGTGACCATGCGTCTGCAGAGGGTTGGATTAGATGATCTTTAAAGGTNAATCTTTAAAAGTCATAATGAATCTTTGATTCTATGATTCTATTCAGAGCGTAAGTCTCACTAATCAAGCGCTAACACTCGATCCCTGCTTTTTGTTGCAGGTTTTCACACACATTCTTGTAAGCAAAAAGACACAAATTCCTATTAGATCAACCCAGCCTGTAACCCAAGGAATGCATGTGTGCACTAAATTACTTTTCTGTCTGCCAGCAAATAAGGCAATCAATACAAATTCAATACTATAATTCATTTCTTAAAGCAAAAAGACAGGTCAATTTATTTAGCTTGTCCAAAAGAAGGTTGAAGGGTGATTGAATGACTTTTTAATTCCTAACTCAGATTTCTGAGAGAAGAAGGCCCTAAGTAATTACAGCACCTTCTTCTCATCTAAAAACTAAAAACTAAACTAAAGTGAACTTTTTCCCCAAAACAGACATTTCCAAGGCACAAGGCTTAGCCTTTCCTTTTAAATTCAGTATAAATTTTACTATTTATCAGTATAATTCAAAGTCATCCTTCCAATCTTGCTATCAGATCCTTCCAGTTTTGCCATCAGTAGATCTTTGGGCACATAGTTTACTCCAGCAGTTTTACAAATTGTTAATAAAAGGCCCAAATTCTCTTCTCTACTCCTCTATGCCTGCTATGCACACTAGCACTTACACTTGCATTACAGGAGAGAAAGAACATTTCTCCTGAAACTGAACTTATTAACTGCCTGTGTGAATGCCTTAGGCTCTCTGCAGTGAAGAGGGATTAAGATAACATTTTGTAATATCACAAAAGCTAAGCAGGAAATCCAGGCAGCCACCAAGTTCCCAGATTAACCATATGAGAAACGTGGAAGACTTAGACACATCATGACAGAAACAAAGATTACGTGAAGAAATGAATCATTTACTATGGAAATAATGATTACTTGGAGACACACATGTCACATACCATAAATCTTGCATGATTTGAACATGGTGAGTGCCAAAAGGCCAGTTCTCTTCTCTACTATAAGAAGTCTTGATTAACTACTGGTGTCAATGGAGTATTTTGGGAGGGAGGAACACCGTGAGCAGGAAGGGTGGCCAAAGACACTACAGATGAATAGAAGGGTTTATTAAAAACGTTGGCACAAACTAAGTCATCAGTATCACTGTTTATGTCATCACTCTGCCTATAGAATACAAATAGGACAACTGACCTGGCAATGAGGAGGAGAGAGATTGTTTTTATAGTTTTAATTTGACCACATCACTGAAACAATGTTCATACAGCAATGCTGGCCAAGACAAAGCCACACAGAAGAGGTCTTACATAAAGCCCAGCTTTACCAGATTTCCATTCTCATTTGCAGTTCAGAGATTGCTGGGATTTTGAAGGGATAAAGAGGATACCCCTCTGATGTGAAGATGATACCTCTCATCTGTGAATCTTGTTCAAGACAAAAGTCAAGTCTCAGCCCACAGGACTATTCGCACATTCCAGTTGCCAGCTCGGATCTCTATTTTCCGCCACCTGTGTGCGATGTGGCTGCAGTTCCCACTGCTGCAGCAGGGCAGGCAGCCATCTACCACCACAGTGGAAAAAAAAATAACTTTCAATGGAAAAAAAATAACTTCATGCTAGACAGAAAAAGAGAGAGAAGGTAAATCAGCATTCTGCCCAAGAACTTATTTTGGCTTCAAGCTTGACACGACCAAATTCAGCTTCACCTGCCTGATCAAGCAGCTCCAATCTCTGCACTTGGCCGTGTCACCAACCCTGTAAATCCAGGCAAGTCTGAGCACACAGGGAGCAGGGCAGAGCGGCTCCAGAGCAGGCTCCGGCACATCGGGGGTCTAGCCAACGTTCACTCTGACATTATTAAGCTGTTGCAACATTATGATGACTTGGGAATTTGGCAGATTTTCAGCTCTAGTGAAAGCAGTATTTTGCCTCCAGTTGCAATTAGAACTGGGCCGTCAGTCCATGACATTTGAAGAATTACCAGTTCACAGCCCTCAGAGGACAGCTATAGATTTCACCCCTCTCAAAACATTTATTCATGAAAAGCTCTTGGTCAGTTTATTTCTTTGGTAGTAAAAATAAAGCTTCAGTGCTCATCCCCACCTTATACTATTTACTGATTTTCTATAAAACCCCAGATGTTCTTAAATAGCTAAATGACCATAAAACACAGAATAAAACTCTGTGCTATGTGGCACTTTCTGAAAGAAAAGCACCTCACTTTAAACACTCTTTAATGAATGGCTTCAATGTCCATCTCAGCAACCTGTGCATCAAATTCCATTCACTAAACTGTTGCATGGTGAGACCCAGGTTGAATTTCCTGGGGTTTTGCATTGGGTGTGTATGACACAGGAAGCATCACCTGAGTCTGTCTATAAATGCAGTTATATTAGACTGTAGTGTAACCTGCATGTGTGTGTCCACAAAAAGAGAATGGATATGTGTGAGTTTCAGGCAAATTCTCTGAAATTTTCAGGTACTTAAAAAAAAAAAATTATTTTATTTATTGTGTTAACAATAAAATAAGCCATCACACACAAAAAAAAAACAAGATGAGTTATATGTAGTCCTGAAAAAATGGATGATGGAAAATGATAGTGGTCTCAAACATGTTCCAACATACCCTGCTGCAAACCAGTTGTTCACTCCGTGCTGCGCACTGCAAAACATGATCCTCTTCTTCAGAGGAGACCACCTGTGCCATTGCTAATGCTGCAAAGAACACAAGTCAAATACTATTTGGCAAAAATATTCACCTGACATTACACATAGGTAGGGCTATCCATAAATTAGACTGTAATAAAAATCTCACTGCCTCTGGTAAAAAATGTCCATTTTATCTACTGAAGAGTATGGGACAGTTAGAGTTTGTGAATCAGATATTCATTAGCTAATTATACAGTTCAGGTTACCAGACAACTCTAAGTTGCTCAAGTTTTTGAACAACATTTTAAAACAGATTCATTAACTAGGAATACAGTTCTACTAGAATGAAATAAAACTCTCAAACATATCAAGCATGTAATTCTTCAATACGCCACTGAAAACACCATGCAGGGACAGCAGAGATGATGTGACATGCCCTTTGACACTAAGAAGGAGACTCAGGGGTATAAATCTTAAAATTTATATTACAGCAGTACAGAGGCTAATATGATCGCCAAGATTCTCCAATGTACAAACACTCTCTATGAAAGGAGTAGATAGTCTCATAATAAGACTAAACTCCAGGCAGAGGAGGGATAAAACAGAAAAATGTGAGGAAGCAACAGAGTCCTGGGGACACAAACTGCCATCTCACACACAAGCCAGAGCTCTCTGCTCTCCAGATCTATCATCTCAAAACTTCTCTCCCTCTGGGATATTGGGCTTTGTGGTTTTTTCTTGTTAACTATCACATTCTCAACAGCCCCACAGTTCACCCTCCGGTGTGTTTTTCTGTCTCTTCAGGAAAGGAATGATGAACACATAAACCAGTATGATTTTGTTTGATGGGATACACCCTTTTTTAAGGGTAATACTTTAATAAATTACCCTTTAATAATTTCAATCATTGCCTTTCTATACTTTTTTACTTCAAATGAAAAAAACCCAGTTTCCAAGCTGATGGCAGCAATTAACCATGAAATTTCCAGAAAATGGCAAGGATGAAATGTTGAAATATTTTAATATTGACCACAGGGCAGAGGAATAAGTAAAACAGATGGTAAGGGTGACTGGAGGAAGTCTTTTGCAAGCAAGGGCATTGGACTTGGATTTGACGTAATCTTGGCTTAGCTATCAGTATTGAAACAGTCAGCCAAGTCTACCCCATACTTTCATTCCCCATCGATCTCGTGAATGGCACGTTTGTACCTCCTCACATATATGTTTCAAGGGAAAACTCCGACAAAGAAGCAATTCTCCAAACTCAGGAGGATAAAGAACCACACCCTAGAAACAATAAGGAAATTTCAACTTTACTTCCCATTTGAAAACACGGAGTTATCACAACAAGACACAACAGTTTTTCTGTTTCATTAGAAATGGTTCCTCAGATCTTGGATCTTCTAAAGACCCATCTCATCTGTACTAACCAATTCCTTGATTAGTACTTTGCCTGGGGTATGGGAGACCATCTGATTCAACCATGAAGCTCTCCCATATTTTTATGGAGGATTTGAGGCATGTTCTTCTGTGTTTATTTAAGATCTTGATCATCTTGTTTCAGGACAAAAAAAAAACTTCTTTTTTTTTTTTATACAGCTCCTCTGACACACAAGTACTGAGGTGGCGAGAATTACTGTGCTGCCAAATTTGTGTTATCCTGTCCACTTATATGTAAGATAGGAACTTAATGACTACCGTGACACTTCATATAATTTCTTGTGATAAAGAATAGCCATCTAGTAGCTGGACAATAATCATTATTTGTATATCACACCTAAAAAAGATTATTTTTAGGCTTTAGAACAACCCCGCATGCTGTGCCTCTTACTACACTGATATGAAAGAACAGAAATAACTTGAAACATTAGCATGGCACAAGACAAGTTCCCCTCACAATTGTTTCTACCAAGCTGAGAAACAGCCCTTACGCATCCCTGTGCTTCCTCTAAGGGTTACAGCCACGCTGATTGATTCCTATTCCTGACAGCAGGTTCAAGGCTATTTCTCCTCCGGTTTCCATGATGCTTCCCGTGGTGACATTCCAAGACAAAGCTGTCCATGCTCCAGGCTGGTCAGCGAGTAAGGTTCATCTCATACCAGGATTTCTGTGTAAGAGTATTTCTCCTTTTCCTCTCAGTAGTCAGATCCATTGAAGACCACCATCTGCAGCTAGGACTAGAAGAAAAGAAATTTTTAGGTGAGATTAAATACCACATTGATGTAGATGAAGATCCCATTTCAGACAAGATGCGACTCAGAAAATCCTGCAAAAAATACAGTAAATGGCCGTCTTAAAGTCTGAATAATAAGACAGGTTCTTATGAGTTTAGAGAAATTATAAGACCTGAAACAAGTTTCTGCATATCCCTTCTAAATACTCCTTAAGTGTCTGCCTTTACAAGTCCAAATACGCAGGCAACTCTGTGTCCCATTGCAAAGCTCTCAGGTACAAGATAATAACCGTGCCATGTGCTTCAGGTGTGGCCAACCTTTCCAGCTCTGATGGGTTGTGCTCCATATTTACACCCAAGAACACAAATAGGTGACAAACATTTTTCTCCCTCTGTTATGCAACGGGTGGACAATTACACGTGATCTGCTCTCCCAGGTCGAGCAACAGCCTCATCCCAGACTCGTAGCCACACACATCCATGGCTTTTGTATCTAGTTGTGCTCAGTGGGATCACCTGATATTTCTAGCTAATGTTGTTGGGTCACAGGACTAGTGATACATTCACCTTTTGTTTCCAGAACATTAAGGTGCCGGTGACTTAAGCAGAATTTAAACTTTCCAGCTGAGAAAACAGAAGAGTTGTAGAACAAGACTTCATACTATGTGTGAATATTAGAGAGACACTTTGGTTTAATCTAAATAAGTAACATTATGCATAATATTTGTTCTCCATTAAACAGTTCTTGGTGCCTTTCACAAGAAAGAAAATATTTATGTTCACCTAAACAAATTCCTCACTTTCCCAATAGCAAGACAGAGTTTAAAATCATCTATATCTCAATCTGTTTTTCCGGGAAAGCATGTTGATGTAAGCAGGAGTAAGGAAAGGAAGGCTAAGGAAGTTTTCATAAAATGCGATGTAAATGCTGGATTTATACTTTTTGCTGCATGTTTTAAAATAAATATCTGTTCCGAAATACGTATATTTTCTTACACATTTTAGATGTGTTTACCAAGATGGGTTTACTTTGCTAATAAATCTTTCAGTATTTAGGAAATTCTTACCTAGCAAAAATATTTATGTGAGGAGAGAATATGTTTCTATGCAGGGGAAAAAAAAAAAGATAAAAAGATGCATTATAACATGAAGCTGCAATTGTATGTTTGTGTTGTCTCAAACTGTAGAGAACTTCTCCTTAAAATAGTTCTGACTTTACTAATATGAGACATGTACCATTAACATAGTACAATACTCAAACTGGCTAGAGGGCTAGGTAGACTAACTTAAGAGAAAGAAAATTCAGATTTTCAGCTTCACATGCTTGTTATTCAGAAATAAGTTCAGTACATAAAAAAGGAAACGGGAGCTTTGTTATTGAAAGGAACACTTTATATCTATATTTTGACTAAATGATTACTGAGAAGCTAGATGTTACAAATAGAAATAACTGTAAAAGTAAGGAAAATGGTTAAATGCTACACATCGGGCATGTCTCAGTTAAAAACATACTAAATAAAGAATTTATTGGAAAAGATTTACTTTTCTATATAATACCCTTATGCCTTCTATTTTTTCCTCCTCACAAGCCAAAGATACAAAGCCAAACTTTGATTTAAAGTCCAGACTAGGCCTGCAATTTCTTTCTATAGAGAGCAGGAGCACAACAACCAGTTGTTCTGAGATGGTTAGAGGTGATTTCCTTGTGTAAATACAGTGCAAATTCATTAGGTCTTGATAACAGAAGAAACCTAACAGCAGCCAAATGTTTTCCAGCAGAGGTAGGAAATACTAACTCAATGATGTCAGCGCATCACTGTCTTCGTTATGTTTTAGGGAGCTGTTGAAACATGGTTGTTTCCTCCAGGCTTAAACATTTTAATGAATTGCCCTGATTAGCTAACTTAGAAAGATTAGTTAACTTTTAACTTAGAAAGTAAAGGAATTCAGGCGAATATGAGTACATAGCTTTGCTCTGCAAAGATATATTGGCTGGGCTTTGGTTTGCATCATGAACAGACATTGAGCTGGAGACAGAGTAACCCTCTGTCAGTCCGAGGGCATCATAAAGTCGTGTTTTTGTGAGGACAAACAGATTATTTGCATTAGGATTCTGGAGAATTGTGCTGCATTCCTTATTATGTTCCATACTTAGCAACTTTAAGATATCTCTGTTTTATGGATATCTCTATTCTATACATGAGAAAAATAATATAAATTCTTTTTCTAAACCGTTTTAATATTTACCAATATAAAAATAAGGTACTATTTTTATAACAACAGCTATAGGTTATGTGGTGGAGATCATAAAAGCCTACAGATTGCCTCTTCTAGTATTTAGTAACTTAGACCTTCAGGATATCTGTCTGTGCTGTAGCAAGCACTTGTCTTAGATAAATATTAAACCATGTAAGGTCAGTTGATTGCTCCATTTCCAAACGAGCAGGTGCACAAGATGGCATAAAATTTTGTAAGCTTTTAAGGGGGTGAAAAGAAATTACCTTTGCTAGACTACATTTCCTCTTTGATGAAAGACAGCTCATCCTTAAAGCTTCTCTTGTCTGGAGGTTAAAAATAAACAAAAAACACATGATAAACACAATTAAATGGAACAGTTTCTCAAACCGTATAAAACCAAGTAACCAAGGATAGGTGTTTAAGTGACCCAAGTACCTTTCTGTCCAGGAGTGTCCCAAACAACAGAATGAAGAAACCCTAGAAAATTGCAAAAAAATTAATAAAAACAACATAAACATGATATTTCTTAAGTGCTTCTAGGTTGCTATTACCCGAAGGAGAGATTAAATAATTTGTTTGTCAGTGTAATAAATCTCACCACTTAGGAGTTAGGCTACAGCAATGCTCAAAATGAGCTTGTAAACCCCAGGTCACACAGACTCTCCTGGAATGTCAAGAATGAATATTCAATCCATGTTTATTCCCTTCTCATTACAAACTGGACTGATGAGTTATCTACCGGATTTTTTTCACTTAATTGCAGTATTAGCCAAGAAGAGCCAAGAACATCTGGACATAGAGTGGTATGCCAGGTAACACTGACTTCTACACTGATGAGTTGAATGAAATTATCTTCAATGGTGAGAATCTACTGTATATTTTTGTCCAAGTACCAAGGTTTGGGTATTTCTGCAGTTAATAGGCATTAACCATGGTATTTTGTGTTCAGTATGACCAAATATTCCAATTCCTCCTCTGAGCTTATGGTTTATTTCCACTACACGTCTGTAGCTACTGTGTCAGTGCAGGAGGTCTCGTGTGCCTACCATGTAAAATAGTTAAGCTAAAACAAAAGCTTAGACCCTATTTTCATGCACACTGCATGATACCAACCCCTCTTAGGTCAGCTACCTTTTCCCAAGCTCAGGAAAGGTAAAGCACGGATTATTATACACATTTACCTGGAAGGCATTAAGTAGAGCAAATGTAACATGGAATGCGAGGGAACTTTTATCAAAAATCGTCGCTAATCCAAATCCCCAGGTGAGGCCTAGAACGGGTGTCAAGAGGGCAACATTCTTGCTGATTCGAATCATGTTGCTCAGATCTTGTGACTTGCAACCTTCTCCGACAGCAGATCTTCCTGTCTTCACCACAACCACCATCACCACCACCAGGTTCACAGCGATAATACTCAGAGCAGGTACCACAAAGGCCAAAAGGGCTTTGGTCTCATACCAGTTGAGCCAGCAGGCTCCAGACCGTAAATAACCATTTCTTGGTTCAGTAATAGCAACAGTGAGGACAGATATGACCAAAGGACATCCATATCCAATGGAGAATGCTGCGGCCAGGAGCACAGATCTTGTTATCTTAAAAAAAACTAACAACAAGCCGTAGAGAATGAGGAGTCCCAGGCTAAGCATCCAAAAAAACAAGGCAAGATAGAAAAAGTGAAGGAAAAAAGTAGCAGCTACACACAGCTGGTGGTTTCGGGCAGCATCATGCACAATAGCAGCTAAAATGAACAGAACGTCAGCAATGAGAAGGGATGCAGCGATGTTCACCAAACAGAAATGGCGCATGTAAGTTATTTCTGTTTTGGTTACGTGATGCCAGACCACAACCTCAACGGTAAGGCACAGAGCCAAGCTCAAAATCGAGAGGCCTAACCCCACACATGTAATATAACCCAGCATTGCGTTTTGTAGCTTGGTAGGTGACATGAGAATGGAGAAGGATTTGAAGGTCCGGCGGTGATACTTGCAGAAGCAAGTGACACTGCTGACGCCATCTGACTTGACTTGGCACGCTCTGTCATCCCATCTCCGTTCAGCAGAGTGCCAGCCAACGCACCGCGCTTTGACACTCTCCACTTTATTGACCTTTTCAAAGGCAAGCAAAATATGCTGTAGTTCCTCTGGCAGAGCCACTGACAAAACCATCCCATTCACAAAAACGGAGTCCAAGTGGCTTGTTTCCATGATAGCTCCAAGAGTTGGAAAGGCAATGCTGATGGCTCTGGAAGTTGTAGATAGCTTCAGCAGCTCTTCTTCTGGAATGAACACGTGCCCAGTGATATTTTTGGAGTTATTGAACTCCATAGAAAAATCAAAGCTTTTCCCTGTAGCATTCTTATGTATGCTGTAGCCTTTTGTAGAAATGAATCGCTCTTGGATATTTTCTGACCCATTTGTTAGAAGAAGATTCCCAGCAAATAAGTTCACCGAGTCCAGTAATACTGAACTAGCATTTCTATCCCTTACAAAGGCCCAGCTGGAAATGATGGAACTGTTGAGAATATGGTTTGCTATTCTGCTGTAACTCTGAAACAGAGAAGAAAAAATAATTTATATTTGATATTAAAAAGAACAAGTTGTATTGTTCCAATGGCAGACTCTCTAAAAAGGCTCATTTAACATAAAGAGGTTTTTTTTGTTTAAGAGGTGTGTTCCCTTTGCAATAAGAACAGGTTCCCATGACCGATGTCCACACCCAACCATCTCGCTGGGATGAGTCACCACCAGAATTTTCCTTCCATCTTCACATCCCGCTCAAAAGGTGCTTAGTATATATAGTTTAAAGCAAAAGTGAGGACACTCACTGCACTTCTTCCTCCACCTCTCTGCTCTCTGAGCTCACCCAAGAAGGTTTCTGTTTTCATCATGCAACTCATGACAGCATCTCCAAGACTGCCTTTTCTGCAGTGTTCTTATAAAATGAAAGTTCTTTAAAAATGAATTCCTCTTTATGCTACTGTCCCATGTTTACAGGATTTGGTGTAAATTTTTATTTTTGAGGAAAGCAAGTTCCTATTCTATCTGAAGCTGAGGATTTCTACCATGAGTAGGTCAGATTTTCTGATAATAAAAAATGGTCTGTTTTGGAAAGTCTTTCCAGATGTTTTCCCTGTAATTTCAGTCAGCACTTCACTGGATAGTATCTACAAGAAAGAAACACTGTATGGATGCTCTGTTAAGCTTGGGAACACCTATAGAAGCGACTTGAAGCCCATAGAGGAACATACCTGCATTTTTCCTCTACTGACATTCCCTGATAAGACCAAGGAGATCTGCTTTAGCAAGTCCACTATATTAGCAATATTTCCTGGAATGGCTGGTGAAGACAAGATATCTGGAATAATGCACGAAAAATCAGCTTGACAGTTCTCATTCCTGTGGTCATCAGCACCAGAATACTTTGCTCCATCTACAGGCTTCATTGGGCTTCCTTTCCCTAGAAAAGGGAGGTGTCCTCCAGCGACGCTAATGTGTTCTCTAGAGTTCAGAAGGGGTCCATGTTCGGATATTCTCTGGAGAGAAAAAGATTAATTGAGAAAATTAACAAACAGCATGAGATTATGGGGCTACTGCTGCCACCAGACACACTGTACAATGCTAGAGTGTGCAGTGGATGTGCCAGAAGATCTGAAACCAAAGATCAAGAACTATTTATCAGCTAAGAGGAATGCCTCATCTGCACAGCACATATGCATGAAGATGGAAGAGGAACTAAACATAGCACCTTGTCTGATCCTTGAAATGACTTAAAAAAAAGTTAATTATTTTATAGATGGGGAGAATTTACCACGAACCATCTAATTATTGCACAGATTTGTCTTGCTGCTTCCTCAGGTTCATCCTAGTATATCATTATCTCAGCTTACTTCCCTGCAAGGGACAAAGTCAAAAAGGTAACTTCACTTCTGAATTATGTTTCCACGCAGAAATTTCCCAGGTACCATGACATTTAAGATGAAGCCACAGAAACTTCCCCTGCTGAGGACTATGCTAGGATCCCATCTTTTCCCTTTTGCTGAAGATTTAAAGGATATGGGGGTGGGAGAGAGCCTTTGCCAGAAGTTATGACCATTGCTCAGCACAGCGGTTACATCACCTGAAGAAGTGACTGAATATCCAGATTTGCACAAGCATCTGTGAACATCTGCCACTTTTTGTCTTTGCAGACGAATCTTGTCTCCCCATGGAAGGAAGGAGAACAAGGCTGAACACAAACATCTCCGTTATCTTTGCAGGGAATGAGGCTCACACATCCATCTGGAAAATAAATCAGATATTGCTCTACGACGTTTGAAAGCACACCACAGTCCACAGGGCTGAGCATCAACCACAAATAACACTTGAAAACAGTTAAAAGACAGTGAACTACTCACTGTACCTTGTGGATTACCAGTCTTTAGCTCCTTAGTGAGAATCTGAAAATAAAATAAGGAAGAGTGGAGCATGTAGATTGAATATGAAAAATGAGGGAAAAAAGTATAGGAAAAAAAAGACTTCTTGGGACAAAGTAGGAAGGAAATTTCAAAGTGGATGAATATCTGAATAACAAATGCCACCATAGCAGTAGTCAAAGCCTTTATTAGGCTTAAGCTCTCAAATATTCTTATACTGATGAATAAGAATTTAGGTCTTTTGCCTGAAGATGAAAATAGAGCAGTACAGAATATCAGTGTCTGCTTTGCTCCCACTTTGGCTGGAAAACCACTCAGTGAGCTGGGAGTACCATCCTACTGAATGCAGGGGCTCTTGCTAGGAGAGGTATATAGGACAGACAGACTTCTGGGGTGGTTGATCAGATCTGGCTGTCACTGCTCGATCTAATGATTTATCATCTATTCCAAGGCAAGCTAAGGATCGACTCTTGATAGTCAAATGGTGTTAGTCTGAAGTAAAGCTTAGCTATTGGTTTCCTTTGAAACCTCAAGGTTATTGCTTGCTAGCACTGGCTGAATAGCAGTTTTCTAGCACTCCAAGGGTCAGGCTGGTTGGTGTGCTTGGAAGTAGTTTCTCCTCAGCCCCTACTCTCCCTTCTGAAACTTCTTGATCTGCCCAATTTTCTCCTTGAAACAGCCCAGCTTTTCTACCGGGAGCCAACAGAGGACTTCAACCCAAACTGCCCAAAGCCATTCCAACATGTAGTCCTTGGTGAGACAATTCCCAACAAACCAGTGAATCAGTGGTTTCTTCCCCCACACCCCGCACCAGTTTAAGTTTTCAGACCTCCATGGCAGGCAGGAGAGCATCTGCTGGGGCTCTGCGGTTTGCAGGGTGTTGTGGTTCCTGGGTTCACTGGTTGACTCACCCCGGGGACTCCACGTGACGCAGCCAGCAGGGACAGCACAGCCCAAAGGACCCGGCCGCGGACTGGCCTCAGAGCCATTGCCACACATCTGCTTTCCCCCTGGAAGAAAGATAGGTTACACGAGGTGACACCCCTGGTTTCCCCTTTGACCAGGACCTGGTTGTTAGCAAGAGAGCAGCTGAACATCCTCCCAAAGCC
The DNA here is from genome assembly GCA_013389825.1 of Crypturellus undulatus. Taxonomy (NCBI): domain Eukaryota; kingdom Metazoa; phylum Chordata; class Aves; order Tinamiformes; family Tinamidae; genus Crypturellus; species Crypturellus undulatus. The sequence continues at coordinate 21,920 of VWPW01031925.1, forward strand.
TGTCCTTATCAGGCTTCAAACATTCGACATGTATTAGCTTCTTACTGACAAACAGAAATGAGTTGTGAGGCTTTTCTTAAATAAGTGTGGTCAACACTGGAAGCTACCGCATTAATAGTTCACTGTAAACTGCGAGGTGAATGGTTTATTAAAAGACTTTGGGCTGTGAAGCCCTACAGAAGTGATCTAATGCAGCGTTTTCTGCGCAGCGTTTAATTCTCCAGCTCTCCTCAGGCAGTCTCTGAGGAGAAATGCCATATGAGATAGACAAAAAAAGGCTTTGGTTAAAGCTTAGCACCCCACGATGAAGCTTGTTACAAGCATCCAAGCCGGGGGGGGACGATCCGGGCAAGGAAATAAGGAAGAGTAATGTGCTGCACGACACCGGATTGTTAGCAGATGCCATCCATGCCCAGAGCCAACTACAAGGGCAAAAGCGACAGCTGCTGGAGCAGAGGCACTGACCTTTAATCACAGGATGTTTCAGTAGATTAAGCCATGTTCTAGGGGAAAAAGAAAAAAAAAACGCATAAGGAGGCTGACAGCTGGATTTCAAGAGGTGCAGACACCACAAGGCTAGTCACATCTGAGTTTTAACAGCAGCCACTTGAATTTCTTCCTGCTAAGTATCGATTAGCACAGAGGATATTCAAATAGGCGCCCTGGATTGAGGGAACAAAGATATATTCAAGAAATTCTAACTCGATATCAAAGCGCAACACTCACAGCTGCGAATTTTAGTAAAAAGGCTTCCTGATTTCAAAGCTAGTGACTTACAGCTCTTCTGAGGAAATAAAATTGATAATAAGAGAAATAGAAGAGTACAGGAGGTAACCCAGAAATATCAAAAGATTGAGTAAGAATTGTACTGACTTCTCTTCCAATTTTAATTTTAAATATACAATTATTTATTGCTTATTCTTAGCCCAAATTCCATTTCACATCTGTGAACCCTTGAGCTCGTCATGTTTCATCATTAAATATAAAATGAATATGAATTGCTAATCACTGATGTAACTCCACCCAGGGCTGCAATCTTTAAGGGAAGTAAAAATCTGGGATAGGTCCAGGTATATACCTGGTATATACGACTTATCTAGATAATGACCTACCCACCAGTGAAACATTAATCTAGTTTAGTTGCATTGCTTGACTCATCATGAAACCACCCAGTCTCAGCACTGTAAGAGCACACTGAAATAACCACTATGCAGCAATGCAGATTTAAGGCAAAACAAAGAAAGTGGTAGTAACTCCGTCATTTAAGGGAAGAACGTGCACATATGGACAGGAGTCCATGTGAAAGTACCTATTCCTCCCCGTCCCTCTTCTTTTTCCCCCAGATTATGGTGCTTCAGATGGAGCAGATAAAGCACATCTAATGCCGTCACGAGAAAGACACAGCGCAGGGCTGGTCTCCTGGTTCAGCTTTAGGCACTACGTGTTTATTTGAGAAAGATCTGTAGGAACAACCGAGTTGTTAATTCCAGGTGCCACAACTGGAAATTATAACAAATTGACACTTTGGCCTGGGAAACCGTCCTTTAGATGAAGGACAACTTGCACCTCCATTCATTCACCTTTGCTGGGAGTCCTGTTTGAAGGGCAGTGATGGAAGTACTAGGTTATTTTTGCCTCCTTTTTAGGAAGGAATAAATGTGTTATTCCTACTCTGCCCCCCCACATCAGCTCGGGTTTGGCTATTGCCCCCCTGAAGGGCAAAGGTCTCAAGAGGAGAAAGGGGAACAAGCAGCTAAGTGGGACAAGGTTTAGGGGAGAGAACCTCCTCTTAAAACAGCAGCAAGGTGAACCTACCGTTTATTTTAGAAAGCTGATTTATAACCTGGCTACTGTAACGTAGCCTCAAGTTCAAAGTCATTCTTTTGACTTCTGTTGGTTTAAAATTGAAGTGTTTTGAGAAAACTTTAAAAATCATACCTTATTCACTCAGTCTTCAAGCACATTTTCTTGTGTCTCTGCCAATTTTATGGGAAAAAAATATCCTGCATGGAAATTACAAGGATGTGCTGTACAAAAAAAACAACCAACCAAACAAAAAGCCTTCACATTGGGTTTGTTATATTCAATTACACAACTATAAGTTTCCCGGAAAATTTGTAGACTTTTTTTATGGCTTGAATGGCTGAATGGTAAAACATTAACAGTTTAACAGTATGCAAACCACTGTAATTTGATAACTTCAATTGTCATCATCTGCTATAAAGCAAGTCAAAATTGTGCAGTAAGAGCCTTAAAGATTTCTCTACATTAAAATGGTCATTTGAGAAGTTAAAGTTTATACAGAAGCTTGAGAGGTATTAGTTATATTTCTAAATGGTTCACATTTGAAAAATGTGAGGAAAAAATGATCTTTAGAATAATATTAGCAAGGAAAAGTTTGGATTTTCTTAGAAGTGATGCCACTGTTTAGAGACCAATGAGAAAACTAGTAGCAAAAAGATCCGAGGATAATTAAGATAACTTGGTATTTCCACAAATATAGGAGGGAATATAAAAATGAAATATATGCAAAATAAATATAGCCAAGTAATTAGATTTTAGATTGCAAACAAACCAGTTTCAGTCTCCTTCAATTCCCCTACTGATCTTTGTCAAATTATTTTGAAAAATGCAGGTTCATTATGGTACTCACCATTTTAAGAAACCTGGGTTCTACCACAAGCAAAATTACAGCAGTCAGAGATGCCCAGGGCACCGCAGGTGACAGTCTAACCATTTATCCACTGCCATCTTGCTCAGGTCTCGCTCGGGGTCTCATCCTGCTTTCCTTGTGCTCTCTCATTTGCTTTGAGATCTCCCAGAAGGAAACGCTGTGGTACTGTGGGCATCAGTCTCCTCCTCCTCGTCTGACTGGATTAGCACTGAGGAATCTTCGGGTGACGATAAAGCTATTGCACAGTGAATTGACAAAACAAGTTGCAAACACACCTACAAAGCTGCCAGACTGCCACCTTTGCCAGGCATGATTCATTTCTGTGGACTCCTATATGATTTGTACCTCCTCCACTAGAAGGAAAGGTTTCTCTTAAATACAGGGGAACATAGAAAATCTATGTTTCGGAGGAAAAAAAGTCACGATCAGTGTTTGGTCAGTTTAATGCATTTACCATCATAAATCAAAAATAACACTATTGATGATATCTTGTTCTCTACGCACCTAAGCGGCTCAGCAAGCAAATTACCATCGTTCCCTTATGGACTACATCCACAGAAAGGGGACTAGGGCTTGCAGGCCAAACTGTGTGTCATGTTCAATGTTGTCTCTTAATTGGCTCATAGCTATTCTTAATTTTCTAAGAATTTCCAAAAATAAATAATTTAAAATAAGCAGCTTATCATATCAAAACAGCAATTCCTGCTGCTGCCTCCCCTCCCAGGACCATATTAGAAGAAGTCTGGACACTCACATGGTCTAGAATTTCTTTTCACAGCTCTTAAGTTTGTTTGTCACGAGCTTATGATGCTTCTTGGACTATTTTTTTTTTGGCGCTACCCTGACTGAAGTAAAGACTCAGCCACAAGAAAGATCTCCAGTTTTGGCCTAAAGTAAGGATTTATTACTGTTCATTTTTAATATGTCCAGCCTTGCATCTGACATTAGCATCAAGCAGGAATTAAGCCAAGCACTATTAGATGCAGACAACAGAACAGAGCTGGGGAGGGTAAATGACTTGCACTTGTACAATACTGGGTAGAGACAAATAAAAAGGTGGCACCTGAGCACTCTGCACACGCACATGCTTCTGCTAGAAAGGAAGAGGAATAATCCTGGATTCTCTGGGCCTTAGTAGGCTGCTCCAGTCATGCTCTCCCACAAACAAGGTGTGTGCTCCCATGAATGCAGCAGCCTCGTGGTTCACAGGCTTCTGGAGGCAGTTTGCGTTTTCAAAGGCGGGAGTTATGTGCCTAAGCACCCAAAAGGGAGTGGTTTTGTCTTTCCAGCACTTGTGAAATCCAGTTTCCCAAGACGTACAAGTAGCTGCTTTGGCAGGGCTCTGAGACCAACAACAGTCATCAGGCAGTCATTTCTTAGAGAACTTTAGTAACAGCCAAAGGAAGGTAGTTGTGAAAAACAGATACTACCATTTCCCTTTGAAAGGGCAAAACACTTTGCTAAACTAGGACTTCAATGAATACTAGGTGTTTAAAAGTTCAACAGATACTTTGCTAAATAACTCGTAGCCAAGCCCTGCAACATATCATCGGAAATTTCATGCCTCTAAAGCAACAACAATGAACATTAATGAAAAATATTGTGTTGATTGTTTAAAGTATAGACACCTGCACATTATTCCAAAACTATACTTGTTTTACACATTTTTAAAGATTATTATGAAAACACAAAAAAGTTTGTAGCTTGAAAATGACAGTCCATTTTCCTGCCCTTGTTTGCCTTTTCTTTCATCCACTCTATATCTTTTAAATGTCAGATTAGTCCTTAGACTCCAAGTTCCCTGAACACAGATTGTCCTTTACTATATATCAGGTGATTCAAATCTCTTGTCATTTGAGGTGTTTAGAAAATTGCCAGAGGAAAAGTTTCATCTTTAGAAAGCAGGTTCGTTAAACCCAAAACATTTAGGCTCAAATGAACTGCTTAATTTGTATTGGCAGAAGAGACAGATCCTAGGTATGAATACTGTGTATATAAACTAATATTCACCCGCGTTAACTGAATGGCAACAGACATCCGAAGAAGTTCTGAAGATGCACAGAAAAGTCAGTTCGAGCAACAGAAATGAAACGAAAGAAAGAGGCATCACGGAGAAGACTCCCAGTTACACTTGCTAGACTTAAAGGAAACATTAGACTCAACAGTAGCCAAGATAAGCAGTTATCCTGACTGTTAGAAACAACATATTGCAATGAGTAAACACAAATTTGAAAGCCTCACAGAGGGGTATATGACATACATACTGCTCTTTTTCAAACTTCTGCTGCAGAGAACTTAACAACATAAGGGAACAGACATTTCAACAGGTTTTAAACTTATTTTATTTGCTGGGTTTGGAGAGCATGCATCATTTTACAGCACCAGTAAAGTCAGTGAAGCATACTGCTTTTGGGAACTTGGTTTTGAAGACATTCCACAGCACAGGACAACAGTTCATCACTCTCTTCCCCTCCACTCCAGTCCATAACACTCGCTAAAAGACCAGACAGACATGTACCAGGGCAACCTCCTTATGGCTAAAAATATTCATAGCAGCGACTTGTAAAAGAGGATTTTATTAAATCGAGTCATTGCACTTAGGTCAATTATTGCTATAGCGAACAAAGGACATTAAATAATTAACACCTTTCATTTGCGGTTTCAACTGATTGTCTCGTTCTGCTCATCTGCTACAAGTGCAAACGCAGACACACAATTTCCATAATCAGTTACAAGATTTGTAGTATGGCCTGATAGTTTGAATAATAAAAAAAAAAAAAAAAAAAAAATTCTATTCCACTAGGCTCAATCCCTGCTTTTCATCATCCGACTTAACTTTTATTTAGAATTCTTACCTCTACATCTGTTAAATCTGACAGTACTACTGCCAAACATTATTCCTCAATATTTGACTCAAGTTTCCAACTGTGATGCATCTAGGTAATTAGAAGTTAAAGCATTCATACTAAATCAGCTTATGATGTGACTAGCAAACATAATACCTGCGCAATATATTATTTAATTTTTATTAAAAAATGTAGATCAGCCACTGACAGGTATCTTCCAATTGACTTAGATGTTTGCTTTTTTTTTTTTTTTATGAGGCATCAGCTGTAGAAAAAGTATACTCTGAAGAATAATACTTTCATAACATTTGCTTAAGTGAAATACTAAACAATTACTATATTTATGGCTCTTCCCATGAATTGAAATAATTATTTCTCTCTCTTCGTCCACTTTTGCCACTTTAGTTTTGCTAGAGCAACAGGAGACAAGGTTTTGCTAACTGAAACAATACATTTTCGACCGTTTTTCTGAAGTTCTGTAATTCTTTATGAGCTAAGCACAGCAACAAAAGTATTTTCTTCTCCTATCACTTTGTATGTTATTTGGGTATTATTTTGTGCACTGTGTTGATCTCAGGGATTAAAGATAACAGCAAACCACAAGTCTTCAGCTGCTTCCCATAAAGAATACACAAAAGACAGTCTTGGATATCAACACAGTACCATCCAAGTAACTGTTCTAACCAATCATTAAAATAAAACAATGTCATTAAATTTAGAGGTACACAACATACTCAGCAAGTTTATGGCATAAATACATACATATGGAGACCTTCAGAGTATCAGTCGCAAAATATTTATTTGGAGCCATATTATTAATAAAAACTGACTTGTGTAAAAACAGATCAAGAGGTAAATTTCACCACTAAAATGACTGCTCAATTCATTTCAAATACACCAAAGCACAGAAATTGAGAGTTAAAGTTTACCTTTCATTTTGTGTGCTGCAGTATTTTAGGCACAACAGGCTGAGTTAAGAAGAGATTCTACCCTTGTTTCTATATTTCTTGCATTTTGTGATATTAAAAGTTAATTCTGTTGTAACTTCATGATTCAGTCCCAAATCCCTTTTTAATCCAATAGTGCAAGTGACAAAATGCTCTGTTAAAGTATTTTGACTAGATCATTTGTTCTTATTACAATGCATAGGTGTTTCATCTGCTTCATTGCATTAATGAATTCCTATCTCATTACTCAACTTTTAAACAGCATATTATTAATATTCTCACTGCAGACAGGCACAACAGCATAACCGTGGGTAAGACTGCCAAAATTAAAAAATATACAAATATCATATATTCCCTTTTGTGTGTAGGGGAAAAGTAGTGGCTGAATTACTACATGGCTACTCCATCCCTCCCAGTAGACTATGTTACAGATTACTCGTAAAGATAGATCACGCTATTTATAGTATAGATCTCTTTAAAAATTAAGCTACAGGTATTCAATAAAAATCTATTAAGAATTCCCTCTGCTTTTTATACAGACTCAGTAGTATTTTCAAGCAAACCAAAAAAATAAAGGTTTGCAAATTCCAGCACAGTAAGAAATAAGGCCTCTTTTACATTGGCAAAAAAATTACACCATTATTTTGTTTTATCTCTCTGCATAAAAGACTATATTCCTTTTTACTATATATTTTAAGACTGTAGAACACCAGCATCCATTATTATGAAATAAGAAAATCAGTTCTACTTGTGTTCAGCTTTGAATTCCTGGAGAGTTAATAACATTGAGTCCAACACTTTCTCATGTAGACATCACTGCTTTCTTCAATTTTTCTATTTCAAGCTGAAAAAGAGGTATTAAGAAAAAGACAAAAGTCAGTATTTAGGTAGCAATAACCTAAAGTCTTCAAAGCTTTTGCCAAAATTATAAACTTCAAAAACTCAACATTTACAGCTAATACTGCTATACTGCTCTATATTACTGTATAATTAATGTGTTTTGCACAATGATGTATAATCTCCGGCTAGCTTCTTAAGGTAGACTTCACATAAAATAATGTAATGCTTATTTTGATCTCTTCAGATGGATATATATTTGTTTGCTTCATTCTCAGTGCATACGTTCTATAACACTGTAAATGCATATTTATATAGAATTTATATACATATGTATTTATACATATAGACTAAACACACATATATATGTCTATATATAAACCACTAAGTATTACCTCCAAATTACTTCGCATCACTCTCTCTTCTTCCAAATCCTTCTTTATTTTTTCCAGTTCTTTCCTAATAATTGTTAAAAGAACAGTTATTAGAAAACAAAGTAGATAAAAGCTTTTCATATTATTGAGCTCTGGAAGCACAGATTCTGCTCAAATTTTACAGAAGAAATTCATAAAGCAAAGCTTTGAAGCTTATAAATAGTCCTTCGCATATAACTATATGAACTCTTTCTCCAGTGCTTTTGACTCAAATTTTCACCAACTCTGAACACTTCTTACTGATCACCATGCAGGAATCTCTAACTTTTGATTGCAATATTAAGCAAGCTTATGAAGAAGCATATTTACAGGTATTTTTTTAAGAAAGGAGGTTAAACTGAAATGACCTGGAATTTTCTGCATATTCAAACCTGCATCCGATATTTACATAATTTACCTATTCTATAAAAAATGCTTTAAAAATCCATAAATCACCTTTTCTTCTATATTACAGACTTGCATTTTGAATTACAAGGATTTTAATTTGACAAATTGAGAATGTATAAGAAACACATATCATGGAGGTGAAAGCTATATTCAAATTTAACCCTTTGCGGATAAGCCTGAAGCCAAAAGCCAAAGGCCAAAAGCAGGAATTGCCATAATGGTTTCACAAAACAATATTCCAAAGTTTTCAACAAAACGTTCCAAGAGTATGCTTTATTCCATAACTGAGTCTAGATAACAAAGTGCAAAAAGTTATCATCACATAGCTGAAAAACTAATTCACTCATCTACGGAACTCCACGGTTAGCAGATTGCTTTGAAGACCAGGTGACAAAGACGCTTTATAGCCTCTCTGGAGTTCATTCCAAAAACAGCGATATCGGTGGTAGAATTAGTTATGCAGCTATTACAGTGCACAGTAGTGTATTACAAGCAAAGGTAGCACACTTACTCACACTAAAGATCACAAAAGTGATTTACTTTTCCTTACAACAATAAACGTTCACTCAAAATTTCTTGCAGTAACAGTAACAGTTCTTGCAGTAAATGCTGTAACATTTGAAAGAGTACAAGGTAGGAAGAAAAAAAATGTGTACAAATTTAAATAGTACTTTGGTATCAAATCACACCTCTTCGGATCAAATTCTACAGAAAGAAGCACTGAATTAATATATTAATATTGAATAGCTTTACCTTTACAAAGAATTTTGGAATTAAGCATTTAGAGACTGTTGATAAGTATTCATTTACAGATTGAGAAGGATAATTTTTACCCATGCTCTCTTCTCAGTGTGTCCACCAAACTCATCAATTCATTCATCTGAGTCCTGAGCTCTTCCAGAGAAGCTTTTTCATCATCTATTTCTCCTTTAAATTTATTTTCTGCAGGAGGAAAGCTGAGTATAACAGAATTTGGTCTTTGAAGTGAAGATGGAAGTGGCGAAGTTAATGCAGATGGCTGAAAAAAACAAAACAGTAGAAAGCTTAAAAAAGTGAAATCTTTACAAATTGACCACAGTGGACAAGTTGCACCAACATAGGATCATCTCGCATACTTATTTTAGCTACCAGCATTTAATTACAAGTACATAAATTTTCTTTAAATTTCTCTTTAAGTTAAAATACAAGAATGGTAAAAAAAAAAGGCATATGCAGTTCAAATGGAGACTACTCTAATATATAAAATAGTACAGGAAAAACTATCTGCAGTGTATTTCCGTGTATTTTTAAAGGCTGTGATTTAGGGGAGCCCCTTAATTTACCTCAAGCAATTTTTTCACACTCTTTTGATCTGCTCATACATTCAATATAGGAAGACTAAAGACACAAAGTTTATATGGAAACGGTAATAGTTTCATGCCACAAAACCAGAATTCTTATTTATACCAACTGATAAGGGGCACTTGCCTTTGAATACAATCTCTTGCAATTAGATTACTGCATTCAATCCATACTATAAAAGCAAACAAAATGAACAAAATAATTAATGTCTGGTACCTCTCCTCCGGTATCATACCTTTTTCGTTTCAAATGGCTTTGGTTTGGCACTTTCTTCTTCTTCTTTCTGCACCTTCAAATTTTTTTCTGGACTTGCATTTTGACTTGGCTGGTAAATAAAAGAGTCATAAAATAAAAGCATTTTTAAGAGAGAAAAACAAAACAAAAAACAAAACTGTTGCACCTAAGATGTGATTAAAAAAAAAAAGTCCCAGACTAGTGAGACTTGCTTCCTTCCACTCAAAATCTGAATTAGTTTGCAATATTCATTCAACAATTTAAATCACACAATGGAATTTTACAGAGTATTAGTAAGTATTTCTACATTACTTAACCAAATGACTCCTTGATGCTGTTGGAAGCTCCAGGTTCTTTCATAATACACACATGTTAATAGGCAATAATAAGATATTAATTTGATTTCGAGAATTGTATACTCCTTTATTCTCACTGCCTGACAATCTCATGTACTAGCATGCAAAAGCTCTGCATCTGTGCATTTGATTTATCGGCAACATTAACTGATAACTTTATTAGAATCATAGAATGCCTAAGGTTGGCAGGGACCTCTAGAGATCATCTAGTCCAACCCCCCTGCACACGCAGGGCCACCTAGAGCACATGGCACAGGGTGGCATCCAAGCGGGTCTTGAAGATCTCCAGAGAAGGAGACTCCACAACCTCTCTGGGCAGCCTGTGCCAGGGCTCTGTCACCCTCACTGTCAAAAAATTTTTCCTTAAGTTCCTGTGGAACTTTTGATGCTTCAGCTTGTGGCCATTTCCTCTGGTTCTGTCAGTGGTCGCTACTGAAAAGAAGCCGGCCCATCCTCCTCACTGCCTCCCTTGAGGTACTTGTACACACTGATCAGGTCCCCTCTCAGGCTTCTCTTCTCCAGGCTGAACAAGCCCAGCTCCCTCAGCCTCTCCTCACAGGGCAGATGTTCCAGGCCCCTGATCATCCTCGTGGCCCTGCGCTGGACTCTCCCCAGCAGCTCCACATCCCTCTTGTACTGTGGGGCCCAGAACTGGGCACAATACTCCAGATGTGGCCTCACCAGCGCTGAGTAGAGGGGATGAGAGTAGGGTTAGGGTTTTAACCTTTACCCTATTAGGGGTAAACACTATAGGATAGTGTAGTATAGAATATAGGATATACCAATATTTTAGGATTTCATCATCAGTGTTTCTAGGAGAGCTGAGGATTCATCACAGTAAAACCTTAGAGCATAAAGCAGACTCCTTCAGCTGATGAGCAATTGCCCTTCTTTTACATATATTCCTTTGGTTTGCTGTTTCAAAAATTCCTATAGACAAGACCTATTGAAAATTAAGCTGTTTAGAATTTTCACATTACACTCTCAGGAAAATGGTTCAAAAGACTGTTTCTCAGTGCAGCCTTCTTCTAGGGAAGTCTGTTCTTGGTTTACGTATGGAAAAATACTCACAGAATTACTGCCATTGAAACGTGTAGGCAGTCTCCTGCCAGGCATCTTGGGTCTGCTTGCAGTGGGGTGCGAGAGATTATTTGAGGTAGCTATCAAGTCATCAAAGCTTAGCAGATCTAGAAAAAGATCAAACATGGATCACCATCAAGATCAGAAGCTTTTGATGTGTTATTTCTTTTTATTTTCTTAAGAGAAAGCAAAGAATTTATCTGAATTCTTATTGTTTCAAAGAATTTTAGCACACACAACATGAACAACTAGATGACTTTAGCATATCTCCAAAAGCACATTTTCCCTCTGGAAAGACTAAGAGTTGATTCAATGAGCATTTAAATTCATGCTCTTACCAGTGAGGTACTGCAGTAAGATGGCAGCACAAAGTATTTGCAGGAAAAATAAATATATAAATATATATATATATGACTGCTCTCCAGGACAATCAAAAACAATTTTGAGATATGCTGTTTTCAACCACTTACAAATTAAAGAATATAAGCAACACGATAAACTGTATGTCCGCAGATTCATGCAAGGTGAGTTAACAAGTTAAGTGCAAATGTTTCTGCGCAGTGTTGTTTTTTCAGGTGCAGTACATTTTCTACAGAAAATGCAAGTATCCATTCAGTCGGTAATAAAGTATTTCAGAACTTTGTTCTCAAACCTTATTAAGATCTATAGATTTATTTTTTGAATTGTTCCCTTATGCTCTTAACTCTAGGAAAAATATATCTTGGATGGGGGAGGTGGAAAGGAAAAAAAAAAAGTCTTGCTTTATCACCAGCTCATTTCTTCCTTATAGGAGGAAATTTCTCCGACAGGAATTCATTACATACTCCAGGGCGAAGCAAACTTAAGGGAAAAAAAATATCACCTATCAAAAGGTAGATCTATCAAAAGGTAGGTAAAATAGAACTTTTGCATCTAACCAAAAATGTAACACGAGTTGTTTACCTGCTGTGTTCCCTAGCCTCTTCTATAGAATGTTCTCAAAAAAATTAAGTTAATACTTACCTACCTGACAGATGCAAGAATTGTGTTTTTTTTTTTTTTTCATTTAGGTATTAACATATGACTACAGAATATTAATATGAATTTATAACAACCCTGAAATTTGTCTTATTCCAGAGATTCCACATGTTTAATTAAAGCATCATATGGCATTTATTACGGACATCAAAAGTAACATTCAAGGGTATTTTCTCTGGTTTTATAACCTCTGACTTTTATGTAAGCATTATGATTTATAAAGCAGAATTTGACATTTCTTTCCTTATTTCTTTATTATTCTTGAACCAAGAGCAAGAGGTTGGATAAGAAAAAAACAAGTATGAAAACACTGGCAGCACTATTTGCACAAATACAATGTTGGATACTTGAAACTCCTCTGCTAAACACAAGTTTTATTCATACATTGTCAAAGTTATTTTGTACCTGTAGGAACTAAGTTTCCACTAGATGTTTTGACCAATGTTGATTTCTTTACTACTTTGTATTACTATCCTTTAAGTCCTTAAAATATTGGTAACTTTTAAACATCCCTGGACCTGTCTACTTCATTATATATTGTTATGCTGAACTGCAAGTACTAATATCACTGTTAGTTACGTATCAATTTTGTTATTTTTCAATTTCACTACAGTATATAAAGACAGCCCTTCCTAAAGATGTAATCATATTTGCAATTTAAAAAAAAAAAAAAAAGCAGGGAAGAAAAACAAAAGTAGGAAGAAACAGAAGAGCAACGTCTGGCAAGGGGATGATGGAAGAAAGCATGAGGTAGAAAAGATGACTATGAAAGTATTTCTGTCATGATCTGTGCCAATAAAGTGTTTAACTTCTTGGAAGTTACACAACAGTGATCAAGTGGGGTATTTTCATATTTTCGTGTTCTTCATTCTAGGTTCAGAGCATTAATCCATGTCAAAAGGTAACAAAATCCATGCCAAAAGGTAATTAAACAATCCTCATTTTGTCATTCTGGAGGAATGACAATCTATTTAGCAGTAAATTCAAGTAAGAATCAGATATTGAATTACTATTACTATTGCAATGCCAGCCCAGTCTCTAGAAGCAAGAACTACATCAGTCATGGATATACTAATAATATCTACATACAGGAAAAAAAAAAGAAAAAAAGAAAAAAGAAAGAAAGAAAAAAAAAACATTCCACAAGGCTCGAATGTGATTCAAGATTGTAACTATCTATGATTAAAAGTGGATAATAATAAAGACACGTCTTTTTCCCCCTCTTGGAAGCATTTACATATAAAAATTGCTACACCTGAGGGAATGGCTAAGCACAGAATATTGCCAGCCTATTGCAGACGCTGCACTGTTTGGACTTCCCTTTTTATCTTTCCCCCTTGTTGCCTTGGTATAGAAGGCAGCAATAAAACATTGGGTCTATTTTGTTTATTTATTTTTCTTTTTAAAAGCTTTCCTACCTATAGAAAGCTTAGCTGCACTGAAATCAATAAGGACAGCAGGTCCCTGATGAAAACTATTGCAATTTCACAATTTACATCCGTTCAATCAATAAAATGATGCACCAATTAACTCTTCCAGATAGTCTGCGAGTAACTGATGGAAATCCCTTTGCAGCACACAAAAAAAAAAAAAAAAATCCATCTGCAGATAATCAGAGTCCAGAATAAATAAATAGATCAAAGAGAATCTTTCTCTAACCTTAAGCAGCACTATGGAAGGCCTGTTAGGAACATCTCCTTTACAACTTTAACCCAGATTTACATATTACAACCGTCAGGAGCTTTAAGAGATATACTTAGGCAAGAGATTTGTTAGTAAACTCGTGAATGCTTCAGTATAGTCACATCAGTTTATCTAAAAACAAAGGAAGTTGGAAGGCTCCCTGAAGAAATGTCTCCAATACATCATATGCTGGGCTTTCAAATTCAGGAGTCCCTTCTCCCTTGAAATCCTTTCTCATCTTGCCAAGTTTACACTCCATAGAGGTTAGGAGATGGACCCAAGTCTGGGAACATTTAAATTTGAAGTCAAGCAAAAATAAAAATTTAATTAAGTGTGATTCTAACATAACTTTTACAAATAGCGTTTTTCACGATTCCTAATGCTCAATGGCCGAATAGAAAGAATTCAGTGCAAACAGACTTTGGAGTTACATAATTGTTGTGTACAGAAAGATAGAGCCACTCAACCTAAATACACCAGCAGCACTTTTAATATTGAACATAAAGTCTATGCTTATCAATATCTAGATTGTAAGAAAGCTTTTTTTTGTTTTTTTTTTTTTGTCTTCTACAAATTTCTCATTGAAGAGTTATTTAAAATAAATTCTTGTTTAACAGCTATGAAAAACATGCATTCAAACAAACAAACAAAAAAGCATTTTTAAATTGAAACCCAAAAATTTTAGTATTTATAACTGCAACTGAAAATTACATTTATGATGTTAAGAGGCAGCTATGTGCATGGCATAAAGCATTTGGATTTCCTTATAGATTGTTATCTTACCAAAATGGAGAAGGGTAGGGTAATATCCTGACACGTAAGAAGGGAAACATGGCAAACAGGATAGGAAACAAAATCTGGAAAGAAAAGTCAAGGAGAGGAATGTCTAGAAAAAGATTCTGAACAAAAAAATTATTTCACAAAGCAGGAAAAAGAAACATTTGTAGAAGAAACAGAATTGCTTTACATGTTCAGCATACTAGTATTACAGCTTTAGGTCTGTTATAGCACTTCAATTCTAACCAAACCAACATTTCATTTTTTTCAAGTAAGGCTTCAACAGGAGGAATTTCAACATGCTCAGTGATCCTAAATGTTTTTGAGTATTTCTCCTTAGCTGATGACTGGGATAGCTTTGTTTCATTTTCAACAGGTACAGAATATATACAGCTGCTCCTTAAAGAAAATTCAAGTGGCTGAACCTCTAACAAACACATTCAAGCTTTAAGAATATTCTTATAGGTCTTTCACACTGCAGAGAATTAGAGTTACGTTAGATAAGCAATCTTTATCCACTGATCTGCAAGTATCTCCTTGCTAGAATATCAGTCTGCAGGGAGCTTCAAATTCAGAGAGGCATCTCTGAGCTTTGGCAGCTTCTACCTCCATCCTCAGTAAGTGCTGCACGAAAAGCTGATATTCTCAAGGTAAAACCTTATTTACACTATTTTATTCCAGACAGACAATTAAACAGACCAATTATGAAAAAATGTCTACATAAACAAGGTTGCAAATCACTGACAGTACTGTCAGCTACTGAGTGTTTTATTTCTTTGGTGTTTTATTTCCCTCCAACCCAGGTATTAACAGTTTGAGTTCCTCTTTCAACCTGTAGAATCATATGTCAGTGAACAGGCATGAATAAATGTTAAATTGGAGCAAGGGGGAAGGAGGAAGGAAGGAGAAATGACTTTTATATATGAATATGTAGCTAGTATATAGCTAGTACCTTGCCACTCTCTTATTAAAGATGTAAAATAACTGCACCTGAAGAAAAAGACATTTTCATAAGGAGATTTTTTTCTGGATGGTAAATGATACTATCTTATACAGACTCATCTAGCACAATAATAGAACTAATCATCTGAATAATAACACAGATTTTACATTTTAAGGTTATACTGTGCATCAATCTTTCATCTCTCTGCTTGCTTTGGCCTGGAAATGTTTCTTCAGTACAATCACTCAAGCTGCTATTTAAACAATAGATACAACTGAATTGCCAATTCAGCATCTTTAGAAGAAAAAGGCCTATCGAAGCACATGCACAAGTTTCGATATTAAAAAAGAGACTTTGAAATACTTCAGTAACATTCAATATTAATATTTTAATCTTTTCAGGATGGGTACATACATTCTAACTTTTGCTGCTTAGAAAGATACAGCTTATTAAAAATATATTTGAACTAAACTTCCCCCAAACAAAACACTGCAGCTTAGAAGCACATTTTAAAGGTTAATGAGAAAATCAGAAAGGCAATTCCCATTCATAAGGTGCCTCAGATTTTTAATGTATCATTTTTGTTTCACAGACTCAGTTGATTAGACTTTAGTAACAACCCTTCTGCAGTATGGATACCCTCTCTTTGTAATTGGGCAAAAAAATAAAAGTAATGTTACAATTTCAAAATGTATTATTTTCAAACAATCTTTTTGAGATAAGAGATTGCATGCAAGACACACAAGCCAAATACTGTAGGTACAATGTACTAAAGCTTTATCTGCACTGTTTAATCGTACAATAGAAATATTTTAGAGTTTAAAAAATACCCAAATCACTGCAAAACTGCATACACAGTGGATTAAAAATTAGCTACATTGTCAGTAAAGGACAAATGTATCCTGTAATAGCTCCGAGAGCCTGACCATAAATGTGGTTTGCTTTAACCAATAATAAGGTTGCTTTAACCAATTATAAGGATTTCACTGCACAGATTTAGATTTCAAGAGATGTCTGATTTGCCTCAAAGTACATGAAGCAAAGCCAGCTTCTTTAGGAATGAGTGTGAAATTTAAACACTCCATATACCACAGTCGCTAAATTTTGGTGTATGATAAAGTCACAGCTATAGCAGGTACGAACTTAACTGCAGAATGCTATAGTTAATGGCATTACTAAAAATATGAAATTTAGCCAGAAATGCCAAGATTGTCTGAAATCAAGAGCAGAAGAACAAACAGTCCTAGTCAGCAACAAAACGTATCATAAAAACACAAGACGAAAACAAAAAACACGCCTTCAAATTAGAAGTACAAACCATTAAATGCTCTTTTCCTTCTCCCATCTGTTTATACCAGAGTTCATCAATTATTTCTAAATAGCCCAGACATCTGCACCTTGTTTTCTGACTCCTAGCAGGAACTACCTACGGCGGTTGTAAGATACATACTTTCTACTGAACTAGCAAAATCACTCTAGCATTCTGAGCAAATTGCATAAAGAGCTTATTTTAACCCTGTAAAATACTGCAGTTCAAACAGAAAGACCCAGATGAAACTTTTAATTCTTTTCTTACCTGATTCTTTAGGGCTCTTTACCACAGGTGAATCTACCTCTACTGATTTTGGTCTGAGTGGTAACTGTTCAGAGTCCGACTTTGGTTTTGCTACTGGCTCAATTTCAGATTTTGGTCGAGGAGAAACAACCTCTCCATTAGATCTGTAGTAAGAAAAACAACACAAAACATAACTAATCAGGAGATGAGAGTTTACAGTTGAAGTATACTAGGAATTAAAAGCAAAAGGGAGAATTTCAGTTGATCCTCAGCTGCTCAAAATTATGTTTTAAGAGAGGAATTTAGTCCTATAAAAGCCAGTTCTTCTGCTATGATTCTTGGAGTGCTCAAATGCATAAAACTCCTCTGAAATTTCATTCAAAGCTGCTAATGCTTTGACAACCAGACATATTTTGGTACTTACAGGTAAACGATTTTGGCAGTTATATCTAAAAGATTACACTTCAATGAAACAGAAAATAAGACAACTGAATATGAATAGCATATTCAGTAACACCTCTTGAAATATTCAGATACAAATATTTGTACTCCTTGATATCGACATCTTCCGGTAAAGAAAAAGCTACCTAAAACAAGTTATTTTCTTCTAAGCATGGAAGTGTAATGTAATGTCTCCTGGACATTACAATGTCTCATGGACATTACAATGTCTCATGTGATATGCCTAAGCCCTTATTCTATATACAGCTCTCAGCTTTTTTTACTTCTGCTCTTCTCTATTTTTTTCATATTGGGTCACATTACCCAAGGACCAAAAAATGAACAGATGACCTTTTCCTTTACAGCTCTTGCCATCATCTATGCCACAGCATAAAAACAAAGCATAGAAATGGAACAGCTGACAGCTGCAACATATTTCTTTCATTAACTTATTGTCTTCCAAGTTATTAACTTGTAAATTTAATTGTCGAAGATAAACAATAAACAAACATTAAATTTCCAAATATTTGGACACATTTAAATATCCATCTATTAATATCCACTATTTGCTACGCACCTACTGCCCCCTATCCATAACTATTGCCCTGAATTTGCAAGTGGTGCAGAAGCGGATAACTGCTGGATTTTACAGACTAAAAATCCTCTACTTTGGAAACTACAAAGTATCAAGTGACATAATGAGATTACATATTGACAAACCAAAATGGAGGTAAAATGACAGGTTATCCTTGGACACTTTTCAGTCAAGCAATGAATATGTCCAGGGCTGGGTTGCTGCTCACTGAAGGCAGCTCTGCCAGCAGCATCTTCTTTTGGCTGGCTGCTGAATTCAGCCCTAAATCTTTGCATTAGCTGCTCTCCACTGCCCTCCTCTGCACTGTTTTCTCCCTTTAGTTTACTCTTTATTTTGGAGATGTAGAGAAAAAGAAGTAAAAAGAAAGAACCACCTCAAAGAAAGTTTGCAGCCATTCCTTATCTTCCCAAGTATTTAAGATGCAGACTCTTTGAAGTAGCTTTCTTCTCAACTTTCTTCTTTATTGTTCAAGGCCAATTTCATCATGATCCCACTTTCTGATGGTTCTTTCAAAGCAACCAAACTCCCCAGAGGGACACAGTTACTTGTGAGCAGTATATCTGCTTTCACAACTAAGACTATGATAAATATTTGAACCTAGAATGCAGGCAAAAAGTCTGTGAAGGAAGAATTTCTATTGATAAAAAATTAATTTTCCCTTGGTGAAACACTGTAAATATATATATTTTTTTCAAAATAGTGTAGAATGTTTTTAAAAAAAAAGGAAAGAAAGGAAGCAAAAAAGAGCTAATACTTGCTACGACCATCCTATTTAGTCCGATATTGGTCTACAAACATTCAAGATAGGTAAGAGTACCATATTCATTCTCTATACTAATTGGGTTTTCCTTCCCCTCGAAAAAAAAGAAAAAGCTAACTGTACTGGNGGAAGTAAAAAAGAACTAATACTTGCTACGATCATCCTATTTAGTCCAATATTGGTCTACGAACATTCAAGATAGGTAAGAGAACCACAGTCATTCTCTATACGAATTAGGTTTTTCTTCTCCTCAAAAAAAAGAAAAAGCTAACTGTACTGGGCATTTCTAAGCACAGGTACTCTGTTCACTCTCCCTTTTTCATCTAGTTTGTTCTGCATAAAGTGCTGAAACATTGCACTCTGACTCAATGCTACAGCACAGCAGCTACAGTCAGCTGGAAGATGAAAAATCCAGTCTTCAACAAACCTCTACCAAGAATATTCCAATACACAAATAAAAGCATCAGTAGGAGATGAAAAACAAACTCACTTTAGATCTTACAGTTAAGTGAATGGAAAGACATTGGTTCAAAAAAAAAAAAAATCTTCAGAGAGTAAATGGTTCTAAACCTTGGCAATTTTATCATGTCATCCAAGACATGATAGAACAGCAAACCAAGTAAAATATATTTAGTAGGAATGATTAAAAATATACTGACTTTGATGCAGATGATGGCAATGCAGGTTTCTCTGGTCGTTTTGGGTGCAGAAGCCCTGCTCTCAGTAAATTATTAGTCTTGGTTGGAGGAATAGGCTTCTTGGGCGGTACTTGAGGAGCAACGGGCTTAGAAGGCTTTTGGTCCAAAGCTCCCTTTTCATCTAACAAAACACAACATCAAAATGTTTTTTAAAGATATGTGTATGGCATGTACAACATTGGTCAATTACGAAACGTACGCTGTCAGAAATCCTTTCTTTGAAGATCAGATAAAAGTGAAAAATAGTTATGCAACTGTCTTACATGACACAATGTCAAAATACACAGAACACCTGGAAATAAAATGTTATATGAATGAAAGAAAAATTCCTTTTGACATGAAACAGAAGTAACAAAATCTGGATTCCAATCATCACACTGCAAATGACAGCTATCAAACAAAACTGCTTTGCCTTCTTTAATGGATTCATCACACGTCCTCTTTGTTATTTTTAAATGTTTCTTCCAGACACAAAGAAAACAGCAGAACAGATCTCTGTAAAAGACATATGCGTATTAGATTCATATTATTTGAGACAAAAACTATCTTCTTATAAATTCAAGTGTTAAAAAGTATTTATACATTTTAAATAATTCTAACAATATTATACATTAATATAGAATATAGTAGTATATGGCAATAATAAAATTAATAATTATAATATTTTACTTTATAATTTTATACAGTAAAAGTTAAAATTCCACTGTGCAATAATGGTGTCAGCTATTTGAATGTTCTCAGGAGGAGCTGGCAAAATAAAATGGTACACACTATTCAAAAATTCAGGCCATAACAAAAGTGCAAGTTGAATAATCTCCAATCATGTTTCCTAATCACAGGCTGAGTATATTTCTGTTTTTCCTTTTCTGGGATGGGATTATCATCCTCCATTGATCCTGCTGAATGTTTGGAGATATAAACATAGAAGTTAAACTTGTTCACATTCCCTTTCAGCTTTTCTTAGTATTGAGTTTTAAACAAGAAAATTGGAGTGATGTAGCGTGACAATACGAAACTTGGCCACTTGGTGGGGCTGACCGACAAAAAGCACTTTTGTATTTCATACAAAACACTCATTAATGAGACAAACATTGCTTACATTACATTTATTGCTTTTACATTTCAAAATTAAATTAGCCAAGGGTAGCTACTATTTGCTGTTCTGCAAAATATGAAACAAAATACTATTCCTGCTTTTTAAAGACAACGGAAGATAGCTTCTCAGAAAAAAAAAAAGTTAAGGTATTTCTGAATAATTATAATCTGACAGTTTTCCCTTAAGCTACTTCTGCTTAATAACTGAATACAAAATTAGGCCACAGTCAAACAGAGAAAGTTAATACTGAAGCTCAAGATTAATCATGAATACACAGAGCAGATGATTCTGCTTTACTGCATAGGATAATTTTTTTTAATTTTACCATATAGAGAAAGAAAAAAGCGCTGCTTAAAAAGGGGCAGTTTTTCTGAGGGAAATGATTCCAGTTAGTATTTTTATCAAACTAAGCTACTAACTGACTAAATGACAGTAAGTACCCTTCACTTTGAACACAGAAATAATTTTTAAAGTATAGCTTTTAAAAACCCTGTCAGACATCTTCCTCCTACAATAAAGGCAGGCTATTTAGATTTTAAATATGCATAAAAGATTACATTGTTTGGTAGCTTGCGATTAGAGCTGCTCAGTTAATAATTTTAGTAAGACTAATTGAAATATATTTTCATATTTAATGATGCCATCAGCATCACAGTTATTTTTCAACAGAATATCAAGCTGCACTGATAAATGGGAGTTTGTTTTTAATAAATCACTGATGTTAACTTGAAGTTACACGAAGGTGTATACATTTGACCTTCAAGGCAACAAAGATGTAGTTTTCCTGCACTAAATTTTGTACAATGAAAAAGCACAGGTCTTTCTCTTAATTAAATTTTCAGCAGCTTTCACATTGCTGAGTTGCTGAAAATTTAGGTGCTGCTCCTCTATTTCGCATGTTCTTCCATGAACAACTGAACTGAGATATGGAAGGGTAACATCACAGTAGGAAGAGAAACAACCTAAAACTAAAATTCTCTCAGGATTTTAAACATCTTAGTGATCAAAATTTCTAGCATCATAATGCTAATCTCCATTCAAATATGAAGATATTGCTACAAAAGATAAAAATAATTTACTTGCAAAGAAGCAGCAGACAATTCTAACAAACATTCACTTCATATGAAACACCTGAGAATATTGAAACTGAAGGTTTAAACTGTAGGTAATAAAAACTGTTTATAGAAACCAAGAAGCACATGGAGTAAACCCATGTAACAAATGCTTCTTAGCAATGCTCAGCTCTTACATTTCACTTCTTAAATAACAAAATATCTATCTGTTAAATGCAATAATTTTAAATTTTATTCTTTTAAGACATTCAGCAAATCGGAAGAAAATTTAACAGATTAAATTGACAAGTTTGTCAAAGAGAGAAAAGAAGTATTTTATAAATATGCTTGGTCATGGAAGACTTCCCCACCCCGTTGCTTCCTTAATAAAATTATTTTAGAATAACTTAGCAAACATCTACAAATTCTTTTGAACAGGAAAAAAATGAATATAATAAGAATTAATAGGACAAGAAGCCTTCATTTCTAAGCACTTTTGATCATAATATTTTTCTAAGGATTTCATTTATTTGTTTCAAAAATAATTTCAGTCAGAGACTGAGATTCTGGCTGAAACATTTAGAAGTAGTGGCAAATATTTCATTTTTCATAGCTTAATATTGTTATTTAAAATTGCAGTCATTAGACGTAAATGTCATGCAGTCATAGCCGCAAATGAATTAAATCCCAATTATGTTACTATGTGTTGGACTAAGCTTTTTTTTCAGGATGTAATGCAATAATAAAAAAAAAATTCACATGGGTGCTTCTTCTTCTCATCACTTTTAACATGCTACCATTATTTCACAAACTAATTAGATGATATTAGAAGAATCTGTATGATGTCTTCCAAACAGAAATATATTACATAGAGCATTCCAGCTAAGAACTGCATTTCAGTTTAAAAGAAAACAGCCTGAAATTCACTATAAATAAAACTGGTCTCACCTTTTTCTTCAGGCCTCAAAGGAATGAATTTCTTCTCTCCAATTGGCAATTCAGGCTTTGGAGCTGAATAAAAAACAAACCATAGACATTTCTTGAAAAGCTTTAATTATCTTAGTCACTACCTAAAAATAACATACACCAATTTGTGTTTATACTTTTTTGCTTGCAAGGAGTGCAATACCATTTATAAACACTCTTTTAAGGTCGGGAAACTGCAGGCCTGTATTTAAAGGATTACAAAGAAGTTTCCATCATAATTTGGAAAAACACATAATAGAAGTAAAAATACCTACAGCATAAAAAGTAACTTGAAACGGTGATTAAGCATAGCTGCATTACTAGGAAATTCACAACTTATTATTTTAAGTCATGCACTGTTTCTGGAATCTATACTTTCCTCACACACTTCCTAGTATGAGTATCTTACATACCTGGACCTTTAACTGGAGGTGGAGGTTTCTTTGGCTTCTGGAAAAAAAAAAAAATCTCTGTATAAGACAGACTTGCTTGCTTTTTGCTTTATATTTTGCAATGGTTAACTTGTTTACTAGGTGATAAAAAAGTGTTTCTCCAAGGAAGCAATCAATTTACAGACAGGAAAAAAAAAAGAACTGAAGTAATTCACCTGATATCTCCCAGACAGCCAGTTGCAAATCCAGGGACAAGACACAAATTTCTTCAAATCTCATACCAGTGCTCAAGTAAAACGCATAAGCAGCAGAGGTATGGAAAAAGTAAAAATTAAGAATTGTGTTTTCTAGTCCAACTAGTGCACTCTAAAATTAAAGGAGTAATCAGATCAAATCTGAACATTTGCTGAAAAGAGGGTTCTACAGTGAAGACTAGAAGAACTATTTCTATTCATGAAGTTCCAAATTACAATGTTGTAAGAATAAAAAAAAAATAAAAATAAAAAAGGCAGTGGAGGCAGTGTTTGCGACCAACAGTGCAACTTCATGAAAATTGTTCTGAGTTTTTTTTATTAGCCTATGTTTAAGCTCAGCAAGTTGCACAAATTGCTCGAGTCAATAAGAAATTTCAAATGATCAAGCCAGAGTTTATACATGGGAATTAGCCCTAGTAGAACAGACAAGCATCACTTTCCTTGAACCAGTAACACGCTTTGACTTTGTTGCCTCTCTGGAAGAAGTCCTGATCCAGTTAATGAAAATACATTAGTGAAACTGTTTGGTTGTACTAAGGACAAGACTCACCCACAAGATGATCAAAGGAGTCTACTAAGCTTGCTCTGTAAACACTGTTGCAAGTTTTATGGGGCGTCTATGGCGTCTAATATGCCACCTCTAAAAACTGCTGCTAATGGGTATTTTGGAACAGTTGCCGTGGATACGGATTTTACTTTTGTGCTGTTAAACTACTGAATAAGGTATTCTTAACGCTGAAAGGTTTTACTGTGACCAACAAAGTTCAATTAAGACAGCATGAAAACCCTTGTTAAATTTCTTTCCCTAGCCCCAGAATGTAAGAAGAACAGTAAACTAATGAAACAATCTTTTTCTTTTCCTGCCTTAATCAAAACAATTCATTCAACATGACCCTTGCAGTTCAGTGATGACAGTTTGATTTTTTTAATCTCCTTGCTACCAAGTAAAGATTAACCTACACACACAGTGCAAACTAGTGACAAGTTTTAACATGGAAAAAATTTAGTTAGTTTCACAGGAGTCATTCAGTATTTGCCATGATAGGTAATTACGGGATCAAGCATTTCCTTTCAAAAAAGTATGGATTTAATTCATTAATATCAGTTAGACATGCCACAATTTCTTTTTATTGTAGTAAGAGAACTGTAAGACCGAATCACCCTCGTTAATAGCAGCTAATCTGAAAAGAGTCATTTCATTTTAATATTAAAAGAGAAATTTTACACAAATGTTAAACTTCAAATCTTCTTTGATATAAAGTCAGCCAGAATCATATTAATATTGTAAGTAGCATAATGTATTGTAAATTATTTTAATCCTTCATTTCTATCAGTACTTCTTTTGTGGTTAAAGATACACAGAACTTACAGGGAAATCTTTATCAGACTCTTCGATTTGAACAGCAAAATTATCTGGGAAGACTCCTTCTTTACCATTGAGTTCTCCTTTCCACCATCCTGGTTCTCCATCCTAAGACAAACAGTACAGAGCATTCAGTTGTTAGTGCTTTTGCAG
The DNA here is from genome assembly GCA_013389825.1 of Crypturellus undulatus. Classification (NCBI taxonomy): domain Eukaryota; kingdom Metazoa; phylum Chordata; class Aves; order Tinamiformes; family Tinamidae; genus Crypturellus; species Crypturellus undulatus. The sequence continues at coordinate 46,801 of VWPW01031925.1, forward strand.
ACACAGTTAGAGGAACAAAGCCTTTGTTTTTGCCCTCAGCATAAAATACTTGTTCATACAGAATACTGCATTTGTAAGAGGAACACTTCGGATACTCAAGCAAGAGAAGCAAGGGAAAAACAGCTACAAGCCACACCAGGTTTCGTTTCTAGCATGATTTATTAGATCCACTCTATTGAAAAAGGTGAAGAAGCGACAGGATATACCATCCTGAGGGGAAAACAAGCAGTGTAAGGGGGCATGAACATGAACTTGCTGGATAGAAGCTTTAATTTGCTCAGTCTTTTCCCTAATAAAACCATTTGCACCAAAGTACTAAGTTATTCAAGGATTTTAGCAGCATAAAAGCTTTCCTTTATGTTGTAGCCACAAAGTACTATAGACGTCACTCCTTTATGCAAGTCTGAAGGGATCTCTACTGATAATGTGCTGCTCTTACCAGCACCAATTAGTTATTCCCAGAGTTTGGCACATACCAGAACCAATCACCATTCAGATCAAGAAACACTCAGCAGGTACAAGAAAAAAAAATAAAATAAAAATTAAAATAAAGCAGAAACATTCGGCAACCATACATCATCTCTGATAGTGAAGCAATTGGGTTTTAGCTACCCACAGAATTGCAAGCGGATTTAAAAGCAGTTTTGCACTCCTAGCAATTGTTACAGAACACAACCAAAGCAGCTTAATAACAACAACTAGACATTCCTTCTGTACTGAAAAAGCAAACCATGAAAATATCTCAACCAATACGATATTTCAGAGTTAATAACTAACAAAAGGAGTAGTTCCAACCTTCATTTCAGATCCGAGCTGTCAGACAACTTTGGATACATCTTTGTATTGATAAACATATGAGCTACAAACGTCAAATGCAACCTGTGCTTACCTGACGCACCCTAACAGCGCTACTGGTGTGAAAAATCCCATTGCCTCCGCTCATTTTTTAATCACAATTAAACTTTATAGACCTTCCACTGCTAGAAAAAACTAGCCTTACTCTCCTTAAAAACACCTCTTGTCTGCGGGCTGGTGTTCGATACCTATGACATACCATAGAGGAAGTTTGTCATTTGGGATGTTCTCAGAGTACATATGTAATTTAACTCTCTCCAGAGCTCTATATAAAGGAAGCGCCGAAATAACCCACTTGTAGATTAAATAAATTTAACAGCATATGGAAGGAGTTTTCTACATTCCTCCTTCCAAAACAAAGTGCAGGAGGAAGTTTAGTCAGGCAGACAGAATATAAATAACTTGAACCCAGATGGGATGCTGGAATTCACTACAACCTGTCTTAGCAGAGCTTGCATCAGCATCTACACACTTCAGCACCTGAAATACATAAGCATCCTTCCTATTCCTGTACTGAATGCATCTCCCAGTCTCCAGAGAAGAAATCCCTGTGCTTCGCAATTCCTGAAGGCAACTTTTTCCCTTGCTGCCTCAAAGATGGAGAAGGCCTCATCCATCTAACTAGAAGTCAAACCAAGCACAAACACTAAGAATCCATCAGTTTTAGCAAAAGCTTAATGGGAATCAACTCTCCGTTCTTTCATGTTGTCCCTGTCCACCTAGGGGATGATTCCGGTAACGTACAAAGATAAGTGGAATATTAAATGCAAAACTTTACTGTTTATTTCATTGGCTTTAGTCTTGCAAAACTGTTTTCTCACTTCATTTCCTACCCTGTTGATAGGCAGCCAGCAACAGTTTCCCAGAAACGAACAGAATTGAGCATCTACATATTTTAGTGCTTATGCACACTCAGTAACCCAGCTTATAATGGCTAAGCAGAATTCATATTATTTCTGCATATCTAGAAAGGAAAACTATATCCCCAAGTTATAAGTTACAAAGTAGAAAGCTTTAAGACTTTCAAGCAATCACTGTTATAACAGGAAGGCAAAGCACAAGCTAATTCCTGAGTGTGTCATGACTGCACTCGAGATGGCTTGTGATGGTTCCACAAACTGCTACTTTGAGGGAAAGGCCTGGAGGGAAGAGAGGAAGATTAACTTGTCTATATTAGCAGCTCACATTCTCTTCGTATAAACTATGGATAAGTTCAAGATAATGACACAACCATTTTTGTTTTGCTTCTGAGGGATAAAAGCTCTCTCAAATTCATATCAAAAAGTGCCCTCAAACTAAATTAATTAAGCTGTCATCACACGATCTGCTCTCTCAGGTTTATACGAACGAAACTGCTGAATGAACGAAAATTCACTCTTTACAAGACACATTACGCATGACAAGTAGTACCACAATCCCAACACTCACCAAAATGTAGGAAAAAAAATATATAATTCAACTGTTTTAAAGGTCAAATCCAATTCGTATTGAAAGATTTATAAGTATTGTCTGAGACCAGAAGCAAACAAAACCAAAAACCAAATCCTCAGAACAAGCCACAGCCACACTGCACATCTCCACACTTCTGCACATCAGGAAGAGAAGTGATAAGTACCTTGACCAACCCCCCTTTTATTGTAAAGTTAATAATCCCTAAAACAGCCTAAGGGAAATTCTTCCACTTTTTCCAAATAAGGATAGGTACTGTATTCACTTATCACTTGTCTTAACCCAGTCTTATTACTGTAGATGCGTTGGAAAGAAAAAAAGGTGATATGAAAGTTATCATTTCAAAGATATGTGGATTAATATACAGTATTTTTTTCTTTCCTTCTAAGAGATTTGAGATGTCAAGACATTTGAATAGACATTTTAGAATAAACATTAAATTATTATGACAGAAGTTTGGGGTTTGGTTGGTTGGTTTTAAAAGCGACAGCGTTTTATTTTCTTTCTAGATACCTCGTGAAGTGATTAATGTACAATTAATGAATAATATTGACATTTTAAAAATGATCGATGTATTTAATATCTGCAAGATATGATGTCTCAAAATCCTATATGTTTTTAATTATTAAGGAAATCTCCAAATAACATGAATTACTACAAACCTTATCTTGCTTTTTCTCTTCTGATTCACTGGATAACCTGGTCTTAAGTTTCACTGCGCCTTCTTTAAAGATATCTCCAAACCCAACACCTCGGATTTTCTTTCGCTGTGGTATTGATCCAGATTCAGGTTCACTTCCATTTCCTGGAGAAGCCACAGGTGAGGCAGGACCACTGAAAACTAAGTCTGAAACAAACAAACAAACAAAGTTTGAATATCTGAGAGTATTTCCTTTCTCTTAGAGGAAAAAGAGACACAGTTGTGCATACTCTTCTTGTTAAGTTTCCTAAGTACACTAGTGTAGTTCTTGTACCTTGCACGTTGCTCTAACTTGGTTTTAGCAGCACAAAGTAGTGCGTCTTGAGGCCTAATTATTATTACTAATTATGATTTAAGCAACTTCTAAACCTGATAATACTTCAAGACGTATTTTTAATGAGTTACACATTCAAATCATATATAGTCATTTGATTTTAATCACATAAAACAAGTATTTGGGATTCTTATCATCATCTTTCACATTTAAGGGGTAATAGTTGTTCTTCTCCCAAAAAATGAAGTTCAGAGAAAAACTGAATTTAGGTTTCAGACGCTGATAAGACAACACTTATTTAACTTTTCTATCAATCCAATCACTTTATATATCGGAAAACTACTTGCAAGTGTATGCAGGCAAACTACTTTATAGGCAAATTACCTGTAAGTGTGGGGTCAAGACAAGAAAGTATGAAAGTAGATAGCTTTGCAAATTAAATTCAAAATAGCCACCATAAAAGCTTTTAGCCTTTAAACAAACTTCTTCCCAGCATACAGATGCCTGGGAACTACAAAAGAGATTTAAGCAGACCTTCTACTTCAGTTATAAATTTAAGAGATTTTGATAATAATGTGACTCTGTGCAGCCTCTTAGCTTCAATTTCTCATCCTTTCTCAGCCATGTTTTTCTTTACTTCCCTTTTAACTAAGAGAACTAGAAATTTCATTGATGAGAAAATTCCTAAAGTTGAAGCTTTGTTCGACCACTCGATGAATGCAGCACTTCTTGTTCTCAGGAATGAGGAGAGACACGGCATATACTTGAGATCCTGACTGCAAAGTACTGAGCACTGAATAAAACCCTCCGGGGGTGTGATAAGGTAGAAGTCGCTTCATGTTAGTTACTAACAGAAATTACAGTCACTTTGAATTACTGTTAAGTCTCTCTGACCTCTGTACTCAGGAATTAAGACTGACACACACATTTGTAAGTTTATCTTACCAGATATCACTAACCTTAGTAGTCTTGTACCCCAAGAAGACAGCTATTGAACTATTTGGGACTGCTCAGATCAACTACTTCAGCATTATCTAAACAGTCTTCAGAATTTACAAAAAGAAAAAACCCAACCTAAAATTTTCTTCCCCATCTGTGAGCACATCCTAATTAGAAACAAGTAACACACATCTTGTGACTGAGTGCATATTACTACCCAAAAAAAAAACCCACCCAACACTTGTTTTTTTGAGCATTATAAAATGAATTAATTCTTTACCCATGGTGTCCTACAACCATCTTTAAGCACATTCTCATTTCAGCAGTATCATGTCACGAGTTCCCAGCCTTCAAACAGGTTTCAAGGCAACAGACCAAGCCATTTGCTTTCAAGTATGCACCTGCTTGGCACCCACTCAACATACAAATACTACTCAACTACAGACAGTTTATTTCTGCTTCTGCCTTAGCTATACAGTCTTAGCCACAAAGGAATGGCTAAATTTAAATTGTCTTAACCAAAAAAAAAAAAAAAAAAAAAAAAAAAAAATTCTAAGCAGCATGTCTGATCCACTGTCCATTTTTATATTTTAGACAGCACACAAAAAACTCTTTATTTTTAGACTTAAAAGTCAGAAGAAATCAAGGCCTTCCTCTCAGGTTTCATTTTAAGTTGAGACTCTGCAGGTTGTTTTAAGATTTACATTTCAACTGACATGGTTAGAAGCTTAACCTTTCAATGTCAGCAGATTCGAGTCTAAAATAACAAGACATTGAAAAAAGTTATTGAATGAAAATATAATTTTATAACTCAATACTAAAAAAGCTCAACTCCAAATATGATAAAGTTTCTAGTAATAAAACACATATTATGGATTTGGAAGACAAACAAGGCCTTAAGTACAATTTATTACAAATGTATTAAGAGAAAATTATTAGGAAACATTATAAAACTTCAGTCCTCAGTGTCAATATCTTCTAGGAAGAAATACAAGCAAAAAAACACAGAAATACTCAAGGAGGCTCAGGCAGCTTGAGATCTTTACTACCTTTGTTCCACTAAAGCCATAATGCTCCAAGTTATAATTGAGATGTGAAGTGACTTTTCTAAGGATTTACAACATATCAGATAACCACCTGTGTCATCCAGCGTTTCCTGCGTTTCTCCCTCATCCACTGACTCCAATTCTTTCACAAAGTTTGAAGGAAACAAGCCTGACTTGCCGTTTAGTGTTCCACTCCACCAGCCTTCTTCTACCTGAATAGAAAGATTTTTCACATTATCAGTAGAGTAAAAGCAAATCTAAATAGATATCAGTTTCAAAGATATAAATTCAAGATTTTTCTTGGATAAAGTCCTTAACAGCATTACAGATATGGGAGGCCTAAGCTGTTATCCTTTCCTTCTGGAAGGTGACAGCTGACCAAACTGTAGCTGCAGACTACAAGACACAAGGATTTTTCTGGTGGTACATAGAAGTTCCTTGTGAACAAACCCACTGGATGCCAAATTGTTATTTTTATTATTCATAAAATAAATTTTCACACTGAACACTTGTTTACGAATTTAGGAACATAACGATTCTGCACTGCCCTGTTTTGTGTGTAGACCCCTGGTGCGTCAATTCACTGCAATGATCTTTAAATTTAATGGAAGAAGGGTTATGAAAATCTTGTAGTCCAAAGTGGAATTAATAGATGCTGGGCACATTTAAAGGATAATCGCCAGAAGATTATGCAAGAATGAGGCTGTTCAATTTATGAACAGTTTTCCAAGACTTCTCTAAATGAGAATGTCTCTAAATGGCTTCTCTACTTGCCTAATGAGCATCACTAAAATCTGAGGATTAAATATACATTTTTGAAATACTTTGTTTCATTTGCTCTGTTTTGAGCTGGAAAGTGTTCAAATGAGAAAGAAAAGGAAGTGAGAGAAAACAAAAACAAAAAACAGTGTTTGTTTACATAATCTTTTTTTAGCCTTGCTTTCTGGGTCATTATGCCTGACACACAGATATAGTTTTTAAATGCGAGCCTATCTTCCGGCAAGTGAAATGCAGGCAAAACCCAGCAGCACAGACAGGTGCATGGAACAAAAAAGAGCATCCCTCGTTTTAAAGACAGCCTGGTTCTCAAATGTAGCTTTTTCTCTAAACCGTTCACATTGAGAATTTGCTCCTTCCTACAGAACTGGAAGCCCAAACTAGTGAGAAGTGCTGACTGGGTTTGGCCAGCCCCTTTTGCTTTACACACTACACCATGCAAAACTAAATTTAAAGTGCCTTGACTCATAAATAACACCAAGAGCCAAAAGAAATAGACTTTTAATGCTTCCAGCAGAGAAAATGACTCAAGTGTCAGTATACTCTTCTGCTATGAGCTAAGGTCAAAGCCTTGGACAGACCAGCAAGGCAAGTGGAAATTCAGAACTCTACCTTCCATTTCAAAAAAAATATTAATACATAATAAAATTTCCACAAGAGGGAGTTACAGTTCTGGTACACTCATATCAGTACTTTTTTGTGCATACACATGAGAATTTCATCAGCTTAGTTCTATAAAAAGACAAACTCAAGACTTCCAAGCAAAGGGGAAAATATGATTAGAACAAGAAATGTCCTCCAAAATGATTAAAAACAAAAAACAACAAAATCAAGTCATATGATATTAGCTGACAACAGATTTTAAAAGTAGATTATGCTTGGTAACAGCACGCAAATATTGCAAGTATAATATAAATAAATCTACTGATTTCTGCAGCTGGCAGGAGCATGGGGCAGAAACAAAAGCAGAAAGAAAAGATTTATGCAAATCAATGTACAGTTAATGCACAGTTGCCATATGTATTTTAAGTGTGTATTCTGCATTCATTACCTATACATTATGTAAGAAAAACCCTACAGATTCAGCCATCATGTAGTACAACAGGCTTCTTCCTTAACAGCTTGTAGCCTTTCTGTTCAGTATACAACTAAGTGTTCAATACCAAAATATTTTCAGGGTAACGGGTAAAAATGATCCCCTTTCAGCAGATGATTTTACTTGCTTTTCCTCCACAGAAAAGTGATTAAATGCTCTTTCCTCCAAGTAAGTTATTTGCCCTCATATAGCAGATATATTCCTTTTACAGCTAAAGAAAAGCAAGGATTGCTCTACATTAACTAATACATTTTATTTGGGATAAGTTATTTCAGCATATTCTATAGATGACGTTTTCTAAAATTCTTTTCAACTCTTCTCCATCAGTACAGTTTGTGAAGCAAATCTATCCTACATTGGACATATCTATCCTATACCTTTATAAAAATGCCTATCCTACAGCATCATAAACTGCAACTCAATACAGCAGTTCAGTCTAATTCAGGCACTAAAAACAAGAAGTGCTGGAGTAGAGTGACAGCATTGACACTATCCCAATGTCAAGCGCGTAAACTGGAAGAATATAACCAGAATACAGCAAAAATAAGCATGTAGCTCTGCTAGCAGCACAAGTAGTATCAACCGGTTACTACAAGTTTGTATTTTCAGATGGTTAAGCTAAGTGGATTTCCCATTTGTGATTTCTTTTTTGATTTTGTTTTTAAAGAAACGGATGTGTTCTCAGCACTCCTTCTGAGGGGAAAACTGCTATATGACTTTTTCTTCCCTCTCCTCTGCCCTTGCAATGTAACTCTGCAGAGGTTCCTCATCTTTGAAACATTTACTCTTCAGTGAAGACAGACAGGTGTAGTATATCAAGGTAGGATGCACAGGAATGACACAAAACAAAAAAACACACAGCATGACCCCTATATCTGTATCTTTTAAGACTACAAACAAAATGTTTAGAGTTGCTGTGATCATTTTGCTCTGTTTTGCTACTTGGTCTTGTCGGATACATCAGATAAATCCTTGCTTACGATCTGTATTTTCAAGCACATGGATTTGGGTGCATTATACTGTTTGTTGCACTGACTACTCTTACTATCTTGATCAGTGCAAAGTTTCAATGATGAAAGACTTTGCAGGAAAGAACAGAACTGGAAAATCAAGTCAAAGAGCATTTTTCATCTTAAGCAAGTTAGGGTATGTAAAGGTATAGGCAATTGGTCAAATAGTTTTAGGATAAGTGCCCTAAAAGCAAAGATCAGAGACAAAAAAAAGTGCAAGAGTCTTTAGAGAAATAAATCAATGTAATGGATCATACTTTATTGCTGCAAAGATCAAATACTTCCTTTATGCATCTAGTATGCATTGATTTAGGATGAGATCCTGACAAAAAGAATTTCTAAACTATCAAATTTCAAACTTGAAACTTCCTATGTTATTTCTCCAACTTGCCATTCAAGTATTCTGCCAAAAAGCAGTTTCACTTTGGGGCCAAATCTACATTTGACAGCTCTGCTAAACAACTTACCTCTTCACTGATGTCAATAACATCCCCCACTTTGAGTTCCAGTTCATCCTCATTTTGCGGGATGTATTCAAACAGCACTTTGCACTGTCGCTTCTTGGACCCTGAAAGAAGAGGGAAAAAAAAAAACACACAAAAATAAGAAAAATAAGAAGGTTCTTAAAGAACCAAAAGAACCTACACTCCAGAAGATGAAGTTCAACCATAACACCTGGAAATCATCAGAAAAAGTGTCTGGCTTTCCAGTTTGCTTATCTCCTCTGCCAGGTAGCTATATTAGACGTGCTTGAGAAGAGCTGTGTTTCCCACACTGTCAATTACAAGTGAGTAAACATTACACTGCCCATTACCAGCATGCTATAAAAAACACAATGACATAAGCAAGTCTGATAAACCCCCAGTTCAAAGATTTTTCAACCTATTTCCTGTTTGAAATCTGCGAAAATCACAATAGCAGATAGTTACAGCACAAACACTTGCTTGAAAGACAATCTGTAAATTTGAGACTCCAATGTTTAAGCAATCCCCAAAGAAGCGGCAAATGTTTTATTCTGCACAACACTAAAAGACTTTCTTCACAAAAAGCCTCTAAAGAAAATCTTGTTAACTAGATGTTTGGAGCTAGCATTTGCTTTGTTCAGATTGCAAAATACAAATTTCTTTCATCCGACACCTTTTTTTTTTCCCCTGTGCCAATGTGGAGTCCAGAAATTAAATCTATACTTCTATTGGCAGATGTTTCACAGAGGTAAAATTAAAATAAGTAACCACTGACAGACTGTTTACTGCAAATCATTAGAACTGTGCGGACATTAAGGACATGACAACACATTCATGGGGGAAACATTAAACTGGCTTCCAACAACCTGAGCAGCCCATGCGTGTGAAGCTGAGATAACGCATTTATCCTACACGTCATATTGGAGTGATACTATTGCTGAACTCTGCATACTTTTTGGCTTTTCTTCAAACCAAAATCATCTCTTTCAGGGCCTTTACAGAACAGAACTTTGAGGTAACCACCATTTTCAGCTCCATACACACCCCAAATTTACTCCTTATTCCTTTCCTCAAAGCAATCTACCACCACGTTTAAGTGGAGAAAAGAAAAAAAAAAAAATAAAAAAAAAAATAAAAGAAGGAATCCAGGAAACAAATAAGATTATGTTTAAGTGGTAAAACTCATAGCAGCTGTATAATTTCTGTATTCCCTCTGATACTTTGCACTCTCCATCTGCATTCTCAAACTTCAGCAATTACGATTAGCTAGCTGAAAACATGACAACTATAGACACTATTTCTGAATTTGTTGCTTGTCTTATTCTAGTATTGTTGTAACCCTGAAACGAGAAGCGTAGAGACTGCCACCACACTGAACAGCCTCAGTACAAAACAAGGCAGATGCCCGAGTAATATTCAGCATCCAAAATTTGAGAGGGCTCATCTAAGTAAGAAGTATTTTCTTACATGCTAGTATACAACCGCTGTGCTGAAGAGCAGAAAAAAAACAGGAAACAAATAAAGCAAGAATATTCTAAATGCCTATGAGTTATTCTATTGACATGTCACTGCCCACATAATTTGCCCTCCTAGTTACTCTACTGAAATGCATTATCAGTCAAGAAGGATTATTAAGTTAACAGAAGTGGAAATAAATGGTTCACTGGCCTCTACTACCTCTTATTGCCCTTTCAGGGCTCTCTATTGAGCAGCAGGCTCAGGGATGTCTTTACACCTGCTCTGTTTTGCTTTTGTCTAAGGTAGAGTAAGCAAGCTAGAATTCAACATGCATATGCTTCTCTACCTCAAAGACAAGGTAGGCAAATTGGCATCAAAAAACAACAAGCTAAACCAGTCACATGGCCATTGCCATTTTAGTCCTCCTTTTTGCACTGTAATTCTATCTTAAAAAGGCAGAATTGAATGGAAATGGAAAATTAAGAGAAAGAGAGAGAACAAAATAAATGCCTTTCATATCTAGATCTTCATATCTCACTGCAGTGTTTTTCCATTATATCCATTTTAGGAAGTTGAGTCTTCCAGTTTTGCAAAGTCTTCAGATTAACAAAGAAAGTTAACTGATCAGATCAAAAAATTCTCCTCAATTTCATAAAGCAGAGTGAAGCCACTGGACTGGCATCCCCAGAGCAACTCACCTGCTTCTGAAAACAGCTCATTTCACATCAGGTTTTGTTTGTTTTGTGCAGGGTAAACCAAATTCAGCCCTTTACTGCCTCAAGTTAGTGCATCTTCTATATTTTCTTTTTCCTGAATACATGCTGCAGTCTAACTACAGAATACTACATGTAGCTTATTCACATGACATAAAATGCCCGAATTCAATGAGAAATGTGTGTGAAAACAACACACGGAACTTCCTAGGTAGATAACACCCAAGACACCATCATGGAAAACTTGCTGTTATTCTTAAAGATGCTTAACTGTAAACCTCACTTTGCCAAGTGTAACTAGAAACTGAAAATGACTAAAACACAAAAACCTCTCAACAGGAGTGATCCATTGCACAGGCAAAGAGCGTAAGAACAAAAAGGATCTGCAGAAGTTGTTTCGTCTTCCAGGAAAGAAAGAAGAGCTAATAAAATGGAAATGTGAGATCATGGTTATGCCAATTAAACTGCTCTGCGTTCTTTTCTGAAAACACACTACAGCAGCTTATGCAACTGAAGGAATTGGAAAGACTACATACTCTTCTTGAAGCTTTTGGTTGGTGGATGAGGCTGAAATCCTCCTGCTGGAAGCCCGTAGGCACTCATACGCTGCACGAGATTTGCTACATTTCCACATTTCTCCCTCTTGACCGGCAGGGCATCATCCTTGGGTTCTACATCCTTCTTAACTTCCTGAAACAAGAAATTTAAAAGACTGAGAGGCTGTTGAAAGTACCCGCGATATAGTGTTTTCAAGTGAACCACTCTAAAGCCTACTTGATTTTAGCTGTACTTACCATTTTGTTTATAATGATGTGTAACACTCAACAAATATGACCTCTTGCATCTAAATATACTAACGGTCTTTACAAGCATGAACCTTCCGCACGATTATGTTAGGAAGCAGGCAAGATACCATGCCAAGAAAAGACAAAACAGGGGCAGCGTTCTTGTCATCTACACCAACCCTATACACCTCTGAGCCCAAAAAGGGTCATATTAGCATAACTTTAAAGTCATGGCTTATATTAGAAAAAAAAAAGAAAACAAAAACAAAACAAAACAAAAAAAACCCAACAACAAATAATACTTTTAAAATTGTAAGAATAGAACCTCAATTACAGATTCATAGTGGTAGGGTTCTAAATAAAAATCAATCCTAACCTAACAGATTACCCACTGAGTCAGACCAAAGGTCTTTCCAGTCTAGGATTCTGCTCCCAACAATGGCAGGTTGAGATGCAATTTAGAGAGAGCAAGCATGCAATGCTAAGTGCTTTCTGCTGTCTTTTCTTCTCATATTCCCTGAAGACTCATAAGGGCTTCATTAGGAAAGTACATCCCGCCCATTCCCTCTAACATCTGACAGCAAATTTGTCTAATCCCTTTCTAAACCCATGATCCTGCCTGCCTCCATAGCTGCCTTTGGCAATAAATTCCAGATATTCGCCCCTACTACATAAAGAAGTTTCTCTGTTTTAAACTGAAGTCTCAGCTAGTCCAATTCAGTGCTCAGTTCTGGCACTTGTTCTCCAGAGGCTTCCTGATGAGGCCCAGCATTATCCTGCTTGGCTTTAGGGGACTGTTTCTGCAGGTGGAGCCGATGACTTCAAAGAACTGAAAACGACACCAAAATCCTCATGAGCTGATGCTCAGCTTGGAGCTGGCAGTCGCATGTAGACATGGCACAGACCACCTTTTCTTCTGTACATTACATAGGGTCTACCTACCTGCAAAGTTACCTATGGTAAAAGGTTTGCCACTTCAAATAGAGTCCCCTATGCACAAGACCATTCTGTTCTACTGAAAAACATGCTGCCACTTGAGAACTAGCCTACAGTAGATCTGTCCATGGATTTTTAATATAAAAATCTTAAACTATGGAACTTACATAACCTCTAAACCTGCCAAGAAGGAATGTTTCTCCATTTAGCTGATTTTTCATTCCTAAGGCTCTCCTACAAGGGGGCTCTTACTGCCTCCTTTCCCCAGGTTTACACCAATACTGTGATTTACACACAGCCTCAGACAACTACTGTAATAACTTTGTAACACACTTTGTAAGCAGCACAAAGAGGGCAAAAGTGAGATGGGGAAGATCTAGATGTGCAACCTAAAAATATAGGCTGTTTTAAATAAAACATCACTTCCAAGTCCTAGAAGAGGTTTTAAGATAAGCATCAGCTTTATCAATAAGTTAAGGTGAATAAACAACATCTAAAACTCTGAAGTCCAAAAGCAGTAGCAAGAGAAAGACTATGACATCCAGCAAACTAATCAGTAGGTTAAAAACACCAGGAAACACTTTGAGACAAAAGTAGTGGTGACAAAAGATCGAGAAAACAGAAAGAAGAGAATGCTTGAGTGCTTTTAAACTAACAATTGAACCCATGTATTAAGTGACTCCATAAGAAAATATTCAAATACTGACATTAAAAGAAAGATTATCAGTGGTAAATATAACAGAAAACATAATGGAATTAGATTTTGGATATAGAAGAATTGTGTGAGCAGATACATGAAGGAAACCTTGATGATATATTCAAAGATTAAGCATTTATTGATGAAGAATTCCATTTGCAGCAACCAGAAAATGATCAGACTCTGGGCAGGATGGGTATTATGAGAAGCCAGTTAAGATATGGAAGTTGAATACTTCAATATGCAGATAGACAATATGCACATAGACTTTCTAAGGAAACTAAGCCAGTGTGCATATAAATACATATATAAAAAGAAAGAAGTAGCAAAGGAAAGGATGATTATGAGATAAAAACAGTAGCAGAGCTGCAAACCAATCTGAAAAAAATTGCAACCAACAGGTGCAAGAGTGATTTATATCAACCATGTTTGAATCAAAGACAGTACATAGAAAACGTACTGTAATCATTACATCAAAAGGACTCAAACTGATTCACAACCAAAGGCAGTGCTGGGTGATGAATCTAGTTGAGAAGAACCATACAGATAAGCCCAATATTTTTTTTTTCTCAGTATTTAACCTAGTCCCTTTTGAACTGCCAGGTCAATCTAGCACTATCTTTTTGTTAAAGAGGAACTGCAGCATTATTATCCTTCCCCAGGGCAGTAGCTTTTAAAAACTACATTAAAGCTCATGTGAAACAAATACGGGAATCCCTCATTTCCAGGCCTGTGCTTAGCCCACTATACCCCAAATCTGTTTCATATCAGTGCTTCGATGGTGGGAAAGCTGCTCTAGACTCCCTTTCTTCAGCTCACTTCATGATCCTCTAAGATACTTCCCAATCCCCATTTCCAGGTATTTCATCTTGATCATCATTGTGGTCTCGCTCATCTTCTGAACACGTAAATATGTTATAAAGGGAAATCATTGCTAGCCAAGGTATCAGAGTTTCTATCTCTGAAAATTGGCACTAATAATTTTTTAATGTGAAAGAGCCGAAACAGCTGTATTGAGTTTAAGTTGTTGGAAAACACTGCACACACATCTAACATCTGCATCCAAATTACAGACAAAAAGTTTCAGTTATCATCATACCTAACCTAAAATTCATAAATTCCTGTTCATTCACTTTGGAACAGGTAAGGTTTGGAGTTTGAGGTCTAAGTTAGAGCTATATATGTAGACTCATGTTATGACAATATCAATAAAAAGTTTCCGGGATACTGGACTGGTCAGCGTATTAATGAGATGAGGCCACCACTATTTGCCAGCCAGCAAAAACAAAACAGAAATCTGACATTAGCTGCAGCTGGAAATTTTAATATTTCTATTATGCCAGGCCACTACAACTAAAGGCTTGTCAGTGTTTCTATTAGCAACACAGATTTTAAGCATTTATGATTTGGCAGTACAAGTTCACGACACATTGTTATCTTGGCATAAAAACATCTCAGAGTGTAAGTAACCACCCACACTTTCTTTTGCAAGCTATAGCTCTGCTCATTAAGGCTTATAACTTGATATAATCTCATTATGTGTGTATTTCACAACATTCTCACAAAATATGAAATCACTACCTGGCTGTTACTTTTAAAAGTACGTGTACAATTCCTGCACGATAAAGGAAAAAAAGATTAGCAGCAATAGCCAAGAGAACCTGTCCCAGTCTAACAATTCCTCAGAAAAGAAAAGAAAACAAACAAACAAAAAACAAATCAGAATCATCTGTGTACATTAAAATATAAAACAAGAATTTATTCCCTGCTTGTTTACCCGTGTACAAAATCTAATGTGTCCATGTTCATCCATAACCTCAAGACGCTCATTAAATAAACAAGTAAGCCATCCTGACCTACTGTGTAAGTAAACAAAGAACTTTCCACTACTAGTTGCTTTTCCCCACATTGCTTCTTAGCAATATGGGAGAAGGAAGATCCTCCTTATCCCCCCCTGTCCTGCCTCCCAGCAGAAGAGTAGAGCATTAAAAATCAGTGGGACAATCTGGCAACAGAGAAACCAGATCAGATTTTTCTGAAGGAACAAAAAAAAGGGACTTATGCTTGTAAGTGTAAGGTCTATTTCTGTATTACAAGGCAGAAAGAAGTTATCAAATCAACCTGAATCTTTAGCTAGATTCTTTGAGCATAAAAGATTTTAATTCTCTCATGTGGTTATACCAAGAATGAGTATCTTAGATTTCCTTTTTGTCACTCTGTATAACTGTAATAAAGGTCAGGTTGTGCAAAAGCTACCCACTCTGCTACATTTGTGTATTGGCTGACTGTTTTTTGGAATGAGGTCTCAGATGGTCTCAATATCCAAGTAAACTGAGATGAGGAATACATTAAAATATTGGAGTCTAAGCACATGATTTTCTCACCTCTTTTCTTCCCCATGTGAACAGCAATAATCGCACTGCCTATTCAGGAAAGAAGTTTATGACTCATTTCACTGGGCAGAAAAGTCAGAATTAAACCTGCCACTCAATTTTAGATAAAAAGGAAGAAAACAAATCTTCAAGCAATAGACTTTTGTTTATATAAGCTTTTCTTTCCCTACCATGCAGCCTGCAATACTCTTTTCACAAGTTTTCACTTTGCTGTTCATTAACAACAATGCATGCATTTTATGTGTGTACATACACACACACACATATATGAAATAGGTTGTCTCATACAGATGTAGCATTGCCAGCAAAAAGTCCTTTAATTTTGCCTGCCAGCACTCCTCTGAATGCTAACTTCAGTCCCTCCTTGAACAGAAAAGTTTTTACATCCTGAATGCAGGCATATCCGCAGAACACAAAAACTGAACTATTTACTAAGGACAAGTAGAGAAAAAGGGAATAATCTCCAACTATCCACACCTACCCCATTTTTTTTATTATATTTTCCATAAATTAAATCCATAGGACAAATTATCAAAAAAAATAGATAAAATGCTAGTTGAAAATTTTCCATCCAGTCCATTCAAATTTGCAGTAATTTCCATCTCATAACAACACAGCTCAAATGGCAGCCAATGCAGGTAGTCCATCAACATCTCGAAGGATTAAAAGTTATCCTTCAAAACAGAAATAAATCTCTCTAAAAGATAAAACTAGTTAGCATCCTCAAAGCACTAATTAGTGCACAAAGTTGATTATAGCATTCTCTTGTGTTCAGCAAAACAAATTATTTTATCTGCTCTTTAGGAGTTTAATGTCACAGGGTTCACTTTTTGCCCTAATTTAGGTCTGGATAAGGTGAACTCATCTCTAAGTTGTGAAGGCAAAATTGGAATTTCAGAGTTCATTACATATGTTACTTTAGATACCTGTATGCCTATAATGTTCTTGCAAAACAAGGGCCAAAACAGATCCTGATCTGAGCTTTACCAGTATCTGTAAAGCTCAAGAGGTTAGACACTTGCAATGTTGAAGCGCCCCAAGCTTTTGTGAACACTGAAAGACTTTTTCCATTTGCCTGTATCAAAGACTTAAGCTCAGATCCAGAAAAACATTATACTCTAATCATTAGGGGAACTGACCGCAAAGAATCTCAAAATGAACAGGACTAATTAGTGGCAGCACAATTTTTGGTCAATATTGCCTATCCACTTAATTAAAAAAGTTAATCTTAAAAGTATGTTTAAAAATAACATTCAAATGATATTTTATAGGACCGCTACATTTATTTCCTGCCAAATAAAAACATTTTAAAACATTAATTGCATTTCTTTTCCATTCTACTTGCTTAGACATAATGAAAATTAAATTCTATTTCTTGCACTTGTTTTATAGGCTAGTTATTAAAGGCCTGCAAACATCTAGTCATAAACTAGTGTCTTAGATCAACGAAACCTGGCACGCGGTAGAGGGAGAGACACAGGTTCAGCTTCTTGATCAAAATGCTGAATTCTGTAGAAATACTGCAAAAGAAAACAGGGAAAACACATTTCTTTCCCTTTGTACAGTTTAGTGTCTGTATTGCTCGTCCAGAGCAATTAACCACTTGTTTTTACCTCAGGAAAACATCCCTTTCTTACTATCACTATCACTGTCATTACCTGTACTTGCAATTGGGTTGTAACTTTCTCCTTGTTCTGCACCCTTCTTCCAAGGCATCCATCTTCCTCCATTCCCCTTAACATTAATTTAATCAAAACTTCACACACTAACCATCATTTTAAACTAAAAATGAATCCTGCTTTCTGCTCTGGTTTCATAAAAGACAACAGTGTTCACCCATCATCATCATTAGTTTGACAGGCACCAAGCACATAAACACCCACATCTGAAGTAAGACTGTTAAGGAAGCAGAAAATATCCAAAGGGCTTTTCAGACTCAGAAATCATTTAGCGCATCCAGTTTTGGTAACAGCTCATAATATAAAACTCAACATTCACAGAAGCAAAACACATTAAGAATAAACTTAATATTGAAAACATTCCAGAACGTACCAGGTAACTTCCGCTCCAAAACAATCATGGTTTCGAACAACTCACAAGCAATCCAATGGTGCAACATCACAGGCTAGAATTATATAAGTTTTTCAAGTCTACAAGTATTATTATCGATCCTAAATTTCTAATTCTTCCCAGGAGTACTGTAAATAAACTATAAGAATTCCATAACTGCCATTCAGTCTATATGAAAAAGTAATGGAGCATATTTTACATTAACAGTGTTCGATATAAACAAGTGCTGAGTTACTACACAGGTAAAAAGTACTAAAACCATCATTCTGGAATTCACATACAGAGAACTGGAGATTCCCAGGATATAACAAACCTTATATATATTACCTGGAGTAGCAGAGCTCTTTGGTATTATTACATAAGTTAATTATAGACTACATATGCATGGGACTACTTTAGACTTCAGTATGTAGGAAAGGTCTAAATTTAGCCATATTTTCTGCACATGTCCACTCTTTTGTTTCTACGACATAGTCCATATTTTGTCGAGTTGCTTTATGATGGTTGTCAGTGCCATCTGATGCAATGTGCTCCTAGTTCATATAGCTACAGTACTGATATCTTCCTAGCGTTAAGTTAAACCAAGTTAAACCTGGTTGAGCATAATTTTATAAAGAATACATCAGGAAGAACAAAAGAGCAGATGATTTATAGGACAAAAGAGCAGACGATTTATATAGTTAAAGAAATAACTGTTGGCATATAATTTTACCTTTTCGTATTATCTTGTGCACAAAACATTACATCTGAGCCAAGCAGCATTACAGATATCCAAGAGTATGCGGAGTGACAATCGAACAAAGTTACAAGCAGACATGACATCTAGGAATGCAAGAGAAGCACGCACAATCAAGAAACTTTGATTACTCACATAGGAGAGAATAATTAGTACAGCAAGCAGTACGCGCAGAAGTGAACCAACACATTTCCACCTGTATTCCTTGGGAACATTACCTCAAGTTCCTTTTCTCAATACTGCCTCCTGATGCAAAATAAAACAAGTACTAGTGTTTTCTTCAATTAGCTATGGAAGATTTCAAGATGCTAGAGATTTTTGTTCTCATTTTTGCTGTTGTGAAACAACACACCCTCAAATGCGATTAAAACCTCTTTTACAGATACTATTTTAAGCACTTTGAAAAGCATGATTTGGAAAGCACAAAATTATTTTGCCCCACATTCTGCACTTAAATAGTTAATATTTGACAAAGGCATCTGTAACATTTCAGATTTAACAGTCCATTAAGATAACAAAAGCAATTCAGATTTGCTTTCAGAATGCTCAGATATGCACAATCATAATTCACATAGCTATACTGCCTTGGAATATGAAGTTATTCACACATGTAACACCAATAATTAACACCCATTAAACAACAAAAATGCCAGTGTGGACACAGTTTTAGTACTACAAGACTATCTGCTTAGCTTGTTCCATTTATTTCTGAGCATAATCACCCGGGAAGACTCACTGCTTATACCAAGGTGTCCATGAACAGCAGCACTGGCTTGGCCATGTCAGAAACAGTGTCCTGCTTCAACTAAATAAATGAATAAAATAAATAAAAAATAAAAATAAAAATCACAGTAGCAAAGATAATCACAGAGTTACAAATTCTGATGAAAACTCTTGTTGTTTTAAGTAAATTTTTTCCATTCACTGAAAAGGCCACTATCTTCATCTGTTTCTTAAAAGATTCCCATCATACGGAAGCCTCATTGATTGATGCCCAGGTTAGAAGGAACCTGTTTTATTGCTTATTCACACAGGTCAAAATAAATGGATAATTGAGAACGGTGCCTCATCCCATAGAGGTTGGATTCCTTAGCACTGCTGCCACAAGTTCCCCAAATACTCTGATCAATGAGGTTGATGTGAAAGGAGCTTCCACAGCCACGCATGGGTTCTCCTCCAGTGCAAACAGCACGACTGCTACCCAGGCCTACCTGTGCATTCTCCGGTGTGACTATTTTCTCCAAAAGCCAGATGAAAATCCGCACAAACGATGGCACCGCAGAAGACAAGCATTGGACCAAAAGAATCGGCATTAACCTTTAGTCTTACTCCTTGCCAGGACAAAAAGAGCCAGCTTATGCATTACAGAAAATAAGGGTAATCAGCACCAAAACCAGTGTTACTTGATCTGGCTTTTCAGTCTTGCTATCTTTGTTTTTGAAAAATGAAACTGTCACCTTGAAGTGCTTTGAATGCTACTTTGAAGAACCAGCTATCTCTTCTGATGGTGCCATCACTACCTCCAAGCTCCTCAGTTTCACATCCCTACACGGTCCTTTTTCAGACCAGTTTCCTCAGCTCAACAACAAAGCAACAGAAATAGCAGCCATATACACCGGAATCTCAGCTGACTGATCAGATCCCTGCATATATAATTTTCTTCAAGCATTACTTACATTCCAAGTGTTGAGACAATATAGTGATGAAGCAGGCATTAAAATATGCAGCCAGACCCATCAGAACAGCAAATCCAAAAATTCAAGGAATAAATATGTATTTTATTCCATTATAGTGCAGGTATCTTAATCTCTTCAGATGAGATACACATCTAGGCATCAGAGGTTGTTAGGTGCAAAAAAAAACTACAGAAAATATATTTTAATGTTCTTGTCAAATCTCAAACTGAGATTTTGCTCAAACCAGCTTGCTCATTTGCATGTTCTTTACTTATTTCTTGTTTCTGTGCAAGACAGGACTGTATAATATTGGCTGAATCACACCCACAGAGTGCAACAGTTAGCTGTGCCAGTAATAACATAGGGGACAATTTTATCAGCAAAATAGTTTTTCCTTGAAAATAGGAAAGTCCCTTTATGGTACACTGCTCTGCTTCCTTATAAACAGAGTGCAACTTGGACTTTATACATTAAGTACAAAAAGTTATATTGTTATTAAACTGATTTAAAAAATCATATTTTGTTAGAGTGCAACTGGATTGCAATTTTTATGAAATAATCCAGTAAGGGCTGACATTATCTAGTCTTTAATCCCGTGATTCCATACTTCCTGTTTAAAGTTCTTTGTGAGGCCAAGTTTCTATTTTTAAAGGGGAATTACAGAAAATACTACATTTGAAAGAGGTTTCAGCCAAGACTTCTCCCATGAGTTAACAGCAAAACTGGGCAAAACAACCCGACATCAGCAAGAACAAAGTTAAGAGGCACAAAGTAAGTAGTTATATTAGCAATGTAACTTTTTCAGTGAAAAAGTTTGGTTCCGGGGCTGTTCTGCTTTTGATTTGGCTTTTGTTTGACTAGAGAGCGAACACACAGACCAGGAAGTTATACATGAGATTTAGCCTAACAGCAATCACCCCTTTTTAAACAAGTTCTTCAAGCAAGCAAGTACCATGGTTAACTAAAATTCTCAAGTGCTTCAATAAACTGCAGAGAAGTAGCTAATCTAAATCAAAAACAAATAACTCTGTAACTTCAGCCTTAGTTGTTAATATAACAAAGTAAAAATCTAAAAACCGTCACAATCGTAAATTTTTAAACCCATGCTTATTGCCCTGAAACTCTGAGTTAGTTTACAATATTTGATTTCAAAAACATACAGAAAATGAAGTAAGCTTACCACTTCCAAGGACATATTTGCTCGAACACACCCAGCGTTACTTTTTTTTTTTTTTTTTATTTAGGAGGAGGAAGGAAAATGTCGTGGTGAGCAAAGTTCACATATTAACCTGAGAAGGACCCGGGCTCTGTGCTAGCAGCTGGGCACACCTGTGCTGGCAAAAAGTTTTCTCTAAACCAGCTCTGTCTCGGCTACTTCCTTCGCTGAGCAAGCGACTAGAGGCAAATGGTGCATATCCAAAACATACTTGCAGAAATGCTCTGGTTTGCTCACTAGAAATGCACCTAAGCCTATCCGTAAACTCTTATCTGATGAAAATTGCTAATCTGAGCAGAGGGCTCCTCCCTCACTCAAGTTACTGCCTTGAGCTTACAAGGCAAGCAGTTTCATTACTGCGAAACAAGCCACGCTCACGATACAACTAATCACAAAGCTGAGAGTGCAGTGGTGAAAGCAAAAATTGCAGCTTGGAAATCTTAAGCACCTTACCAGCTACAAACGAACAGAGTTTTAAAAACAAGCAGAACACCGAACACTAAGTCATCACTTAAAGCTGAATAGAGCTTTTTACAAAAAACAACCACACAACACTATAAAAACCAGCTTGCTCTTGCCCCCCCTCAAAATCCACACTTTCTATTTACCTGCATTACTGCACTGCTTTAACCTATATTGAAAGTGAATGGCTTTCTACATTTCACACACTGATGAATTTTGAAAAAAAAAAGCCAAAACAATAGAAATCTGCTATGCTTCCATGTAAAAATGTCCTTTCATTAATCTATGAAGTTGCTCATCTTCAATTGTCCACATAGGAAAGAGAAAAAAAATGAGGAAATAATGCCAGGAAATAAGACAACAATGTGTATATATTCAGAGTCCAAAGAAAAAGTGTAACCCACTGATACAACTGGAAAGCTTTGCCCCACAGAGAAACTATAATATCAAGAGAAAAAAATGCAGCCAGAAAAATCAACCAGGATGAATAAACCACTTTCCCTCTGAACTCTTGCCAACCCATGACACTGTCACTCCATTTTTATGCCAGTGCACTGGCTTTATCAGAAGTCTAGCTTTCATTAGCCAACTCTATCTGTTCCCTTTCTTATTAACACATAATAAGAGGGAAGTAATTCAGCCCCAAGAACTGTGTCTTTTGGCATACTCACTCCCAGACAATTCCTTAACCTGTCAAAGCAGTACTTTACTGCAGCAAATGCCCTATTCCAGCTGGAACCAGTAACCTGGTACCACCTACCTCCTACCCTTCTGCAGGATGTTATCGTCAACAGGCAAAAGATTCAGGCAGGAACAAAAGAGAAAACACAAGAAGTTTTGCTCACTGCACCTGTTATAGGTACCAAGCAGCAGTATCACCTCAGCATCCCTATGAAGCTTCCATACATTCCCATTTTATATGAGCATTTCAAATTAAGTTAGTATTTAGGTTACCCACTTGTTTGTAAAGTTAATTAACCTTAATTTATTCTTTAAAGGTGAATAATAATAATAAAAAATAAAAATAATAAAAAATACATTTAAAAAAAATAAAAATAATAAAAAATACATTTAAAAAAAATAAAAATAATAAAAAATACATTTAAAAAAAATAAAAATAAAATAAAATACATTTAAAAAAAATAAAAATAAAATAAAATACAT
>VWPW01031925.1:69755-93419 GCA_013389825.1 Crypturellus undulatus
CAAAATAAAAATAAATAAAATAAAATAAAATAAAATAAAATAAAATAAAATAAAATAAAATAAAATAAAATAAAAGCTTCAAAGCAAAGAACCAGCCCACTACTACTACATGGATTTTGGAAAACTTTTTTTTTTTTTTTTTGCCATATTTACAACTTAGAAAAATTAAGACTTCATCCAAAAGCTATTTCCTATAGGCCTTCAAAATGAAGCCAACAGAAAACAAAAATAGAAAAGCTGCATTTGTCTGATGCAAAAGTTAGAGTATGTGGAGTGGCATAAAAATAACAGCAAATCCTACGCATTACCAAAGGTCGGGACGAGGGAACAAAACCGCACTGTGATCTGCTGTAGCTGTGATCATACAGTCAGAATCTGGGGCATCCAACACATCAAAAAGGCACCCAGTCATAATCCTCCTACTGACATTTTGGTTGTCCTTCACATGGGCAAGGCACAGCCAGATGCTGCTTCGCAGCCAAGGACAGTGTGCAGCTGCCATCAGGCACTGGCTTTATAATTTATTTTATTAATAAATGATATTAATATTTATTATTTTTCTCATATCTTTTCCTACAAATGGACACGATTAATGAGAGAGATGCTAACCAAATTGACAACCACCAAACAGCCTGGAATGATTGACTCCCTACCCCGTAACTTCTTTAGAACTACTTGGTCCTTCCCTAAACACATTTAATATTTGAAAACAAAGAAAAATGTGTCCATCTTCAATCAGTTTAACCTGTCCTGTAATTGTTTTCTTAAACATTTTAAAAAACAATTTAAATTTAGTAGATAAAATGTACTCTTTCAACAACATTAATCCACTCTAGATCAGAGACGGAAGTTCGTAAGATTAGAGTTTAAAGCTTATATACTACCTCAACTTAATTCCTAATAGGCTAGGGTATACATCACAGGAAAAAAAAAAAAAATCATCTGCATAAGAGGTTCAAACAGGTTCAGGCCAGATGAACTCAAAAGGATCTTCCCTATTTACAAGGCAAAAGAATAATTCTGCTTCATTTCCATCTTCTTACAGCAGTCCACTGACCCCTTAAGCGTGTTAACATGACATCACTGTCGGCTGCATAACTGAAGCTTAGTTTTGTGGTCTTGATATCTGCAGCGGTCTGGTCATATCAGAGTTTCAAAAAGTTGCACTGTCAACAGCCTATTGCAGCAGCAAATTGCTGAGAAGCTTGGGCAAGAAAAGGCTTTCCTGGACCTACTTTCCTGAAAATAGACCTTCAGGCTATGAGGATATAACTTGTAAAGACAAATTTTAAGAACAGAGTATAGCCAGAAGCACCAAAAGAAAATTTGGACTTTTGTAGTTCAGAAATCTAGTCATCTTCATAAATACTAAAAAGCTGTAGAGTTAAAGACCTCTGGAGCTGAGCTACAAAGATTTTTAAGCATGGAAACAATTTAACTCAAAGACTCAAAGTCACCCTGCAACAGCAGAAGAAAAAAAAAAAAAAACATCCCATAACACAAAAGCAATTCACACAGATCCTTCTTCACTGCTCTGTATAAAGGCAGTCTGGTGGCACAAGACAACCTGTGTTTGATACTTTCCTATTATACGGCACTTCAGCATTCAATTAAGTGCATCATCAATAGCAGCATAAACACACCACATATGGTAAAATTCGATTACTATTTATAAAGGACCTAAACCTAAAGCAGATTTTGAACTAAACTACCAAATGCAAGCAAATTAAAAATACTAGACAAGTGAAAGACATTCTTAGAAATTCTTCCTTTGTAAAAGACCCTCACCGCAAAACAAATGGATAACTTACAACAGAACTGATTTAAAAGACAAATTTGATTTTCTCTACAGAGAATCAAGAGTAGGCATTTTTTACCCCCCTCTTTTTTTATTATTTCTTCAAACAAGTTAAGCAGAAAAGTTGTCAGATTTAGTGCGAGTATAAAATGAGTTTGAAGCAGACTGGACAAATTTCTATTTGGTTTTAAAATTACAAACATCACAGTAAGATGCAACAGAATTCTATGTTGTAAATAGTTTTACTTCAAAGAGACAGGAATCAGCTAAATTCTCTGTAATCGTGCTTCACAGAAATTAAACTACGGAATCCTAGAAAGGTATGTAGAAAGATCAGAAGGCACATAAAAGTGAAGTACAATGTCACAACACCATTTGCATAGTTTAGAAATATCTGGCAGCTCAAGCAGACTACCAAACTAAGTTCTTCATGGAATAGCACAACTAGAGTCTTTGCAGACTTCTTTATTGCAATTAATTTTCCTACTTTGAAATAGCTGTTATAAAAAGATTTATAATACTACACAGAAAATAGGAAAAATTTGGAAGTCGCAAACAGGAGCTTTAATGTTAGGCACCTTCCTCCTACTCCCCGCCCCCATCCTCTGAAACACATAAATAAAAACAAAGTTTTAAATAAAAGTCTTAAGAAACAATTCACAGTGGAAGACAACTGATAATAACTCAGCACTGAACCAAATCCCAGAGAAGAAGTCATATTCAAGAACAAGGTGATTTTAATTTGAAGCACACACTGTGCTGCAGCACAGAGGGCTACTTACACACCCTTTCCTTTTCTGACGTTTGCTCCTGACACATGCAGGAAAACAAAGTAGCTGAAAAACAACCTGACTTCATAGTTAGTTTTCAGCTGCGCCCACTCCCTGATGTGGCCTTTTTCAAGGCCATGCAGGAGGCAGTGCCAGCCCTGGGTGGTGAAGGAAAGCAACAGTGGGATTGCACCTTCTAAGAGAACAGCTTTAACCCACATTGAAGTGACCACATAACCACAGCTGGAGGATGCAGGTTTTCATCACGGCTGAGCTGACTGATCCATGAACCCACTTTCCTGGCTGTCTCTTAACCTGATGCCTTCTGTAGGTGTAGATTTTTTACTAAAGCAGGTTACTACAGCTACAGAAAACTGATAGTGCACTGAGACATAATACAGACCAAAAGAAAAGATTATGTGAATATAGCATAGTGAATAGCACTGTTTAAGAGTAAAATAATTCAAAAACAAACTTTTAAACACATACTAAAGAAAATAAGTCAACTAAAAGGTCCTTCAGTTACAATGCAACAAAAAACTCATTATAAATACAGCTTATATGTAATTCTAGCTCTTTCAATAGTCTACTGTATGATTACAGTAAGAACAAGTCAATGAATGAAGAACTCACCTTCACAAAGTTTTCAGGAAACATGCCCCTTTTGCCATTTAGCTGCCCTTCTAGCCATCCTTCTTCTTCTAATTTTTTCACATCCCTGATGATTTCCCCAACTCGAATTGTTAACTCATCGTCATGCACTGCATCATAGTCATACTCCACAATATAGTCCACTAATGGAACAAAAACAAAACACAGGGAATACAATTCAGACATGTGGTAATATACAAGTCTAAAGCAATGCATACCAAAAGGCAGACCAAAGAACAAATGGCACATTTCCCTTATAAGGGCAATTTCCCTTATTTGTGAATTGTACAATTCTCAAGGGGAAAAAACAGCAGAAAGGGACTTGGACAAACTCGCTTATTAGAATAATGGAGGAAAAAGCCACAGGATTCTTCTTGTTGGCATGGATTGGAATGGGGGTATTAACAGCCAACCCTAGTGTCTACTCACTATGAACCACTGGCTATATGAGAAACTTTTGTCATTAAATGTCATTTGGGAGTATTGGAGGTTGAAATTCTGCATGTACGGTACATACATATGCTGTATTAATTCTCAAGTTTGCATTTGCTGTTACATTTGCAAAAGACAGTTAAGTACAAAATACTTTTGCACCTCTTATCCAGAAAATTACTACAGTCCGGACAAGCGTATGATTGACAATATCAAGGCATATAATTTGCACACATGTTCAAAAGGAAGCCTACTCCAGATTCATCTGGGCTTGTATGAAGAAAAATACACAAGGAAGCTTTAATTTGGACATAATTAAGTTTAGTCAGCCAAGAATGGCAACATGTTTACATACTCGTGCATCTGTTACACAAGATCTATGGGAGATGCGTGAGAGTTGCTTACTTAAGGCTTCTTTGGCAGTAGGCTCATTTGTTCATCAAGAAATTCTGTTTACGCCAGGCATTTTCACAAACTTGCAGTAATCAAATAACCTTCCCTTTCACTCAAGTCAAAGTTGTCACTAGTTGTCACTAAAGCCTCCAACTCTACTGCAGATCACAGCATACAGGCACAAAAAGGAGAGCTTAATAGATTAAAAGATGGATATCCTCAACAGCTGAAGAGATTTCTTCTCAAATTATTCTATCACTGCATAATAACATCCATCAATTTATTCACAAAAAAGAAACCAAATGCAAGAAAGCATTCATTAAAATTTATAGCTCTCACCTACAGTTTTACCAAAAGCGCTGCTGAATGCATTTTCCAGCATAACATTTATCCCTTTACTGCCAACACATGAAGTCTGAAAATCCTTGTTAAAAAACAGAGCTACATGATGGTGCCACGAATACAACAGAAGCTCGGTCTGTTCTGGCAAACTATTTTCTGAATACACCCATTAACAGAGGAGCCAGTCAAATATAAACATAAAAACTTAGTTACAGAAAGAAAAAGAAAAGAAAAAAGAAGAAAAAACAAGCTAATTTGTTTTGCATTTAGAGACAGTTAACTTTTCTTCACTATGAAGAGAAGTCATCACCATAGTTACCTGTTCAAAACAAAACTTTAGAAATCATGTTATATGCATTTTTATAATGTACATATTGCCTAAGAGTGTTTCAAAACATCCTATTTTTCCACAACTGCCCGCAGCAAACACAGTAATGTTGTCTTGGTGCTGCCCAGAATTGCCTTTTCCTGAATGGTTGACATGAAATACGGCTGAAGAGATTGGAAAGTCTGGCAAATCAGAGACCTCTTATCAGCCTCAGCCTGAAAAATAAAACGTCATCTTCCAATCAGTTCAGCTGAACCACTTTGGAAATGTGCAGATAAATAAAATATGGTAAATCGCAAAAAGAAAATTTCTGTCAAGATAAACTGAGTTTTTAAGCATATTAGCAGATACTAAGTTTCAGCACACAGGTTATAGGCTAATTTTACATAGGTAAATGGGGAAAGGTGATTATAACATGCAGGTATCATTGTAACTGGCACTGCTGGTAATGATCCAAACTGCCAAACACATGATCCTTCTTCCACAGGACAGTCTGAATTAAAGCAATCATAACCACACTGTGTCAGCATGAACTAGTTATTTTGAAAGCCTCTTTACTTCCTTGAGGGAGTATTTCTATATTTGTACTCAAAATACACAAAACATTCATTTTGGTCAACTTCCCAGACTGTAAAGCACAGACTCCGTCATGCCAGCAACTGCAGGAAGGCTCCCCGTTCCAGCGACACAAAGCACCACACAAACACTCTTTTTTTGGTTTTGAAATATAGATGATGAAGTTTCTCTTGCATTCCTCAGCAATACTCATCCTCACTTTCACGGGTATCTCCACAAAACAGACCTAAATTCTGGTTTTTAACTCCCCAGGACATAGAGGAGGCCATGGGAAATGTCAAGATAGTTTCATTCTGTGTATTTCTCTACAAGAGCCACTGAAATAGCAAGAAGCTCTAGTACATTCTCTTTATGAGGAACACTTATTGCTTCTGCTTTTCAACATCAGCAAGCAGCTGTTAGAATTGATCAGGTAATTTAGATAACAGTGTAATGGGCAGGTGACTGTTCCGCTACCCAAATAGTCCAGTAACTAGGTGAACAAAGATTGAGACTGTCCAGATGCAGCAGAACATGAGAGCAACACAAATCACCCAAACCACCTGTCCTACTCCCCCTCTGCCCTTTACACAGATATCTCCATCTCAGAGCCAACTCAAAATAATGCTTTGTACCTTAAAAGTCCATAGTGACTGAGTCAAACACATAAACACACACACAAACACACACACAGAGTCTTTTCAATTTTTCAGCATAAACCTTGTGTGGTTAACTGTGTTTTTCCTGTACATCCAGGAGGACCAAAGTTCATCTGAGGGGAAAACAGCATTCCCCTAGGCTGGCTGGGAATATGGAATGAGTATTCATAGGTATTCAGTAGGCCATTACAGAGCTATCCCCACTCTGTACAAAGTATTTATTTATTCTAGACCTCCAGTAGGTAAACAGTAACACTATTTTTGGATTCTTAACAAAACAAGTGTAAGATGCCATCTCACACATGTTCCAAGTTTTGGAAAGAGGTGAGGAGGAAGAAGACAACATGCCAGATCAGAATCAGGTTGATTGTGATATTAGGGAAAATAATTTATAGCAGAGACCAGAAGAACTGCCATAGGACTGATTTAGAAACATGAGACTAAGTCCAGTTCTCTTATAGCAGACAAGGAGCTAGGAGCTCTCCAAGGAAACATCAGATTCAGTTGAACCTGAACCATGCAAAAGCACAAGAAAGCAGCACTCAGTGGCAGGAGGTGACCACAGATGTGGATGCCTCTATCTGTGACTCAACTTGTTGTCCAGGGAGGTTTGTTGCTTCCTGGTTCGGATCTCGGACACTGTGGAGAAACCTGTTCAACCCGCAGACTATTACCTGCTAATCCTTCTCCATGGGAGTGATCTTTCTCCTCAGCACCAGAACCCATCTGGATTGCTGGGCTCAGCTCTTGGCTTCACAGTACGAGAGACACGGACATACCAAGTGAGTCCAGCACAAAGGCTACAAAGGTGATTAATAGACTGGAGCATCTGACATTTAAGAAAAGGAGGGAAGAATCAGGATTCTTTAGACTTGAAAGTACAAGGCTCAGTATCTCATCCATGGGTATAAATGACTGATTTTGAAATGGGTTGGGTGGGAAGTAAGAGGCAGTAATAAAAATAACAAAGCCAGACTTTTCTCTATAGTGCCAGTGAAAGGAAAAAAGGCAAAGGGCACAATTGAAACGCAGGAAATTCTGATTAAACACAGGAAGAAAAAAATCTTTCAGTGCAAGGGTGACTGAACACTTGACCAGGTTGCCTGGAAGGGCTGTCGATTCCCCATCCTTGGGAAATTTACAAACCAACTAGATGTGGCCCTGAGTAACCTGCTTGAGTTGACCCTGCTGTGGGTAGGAGATTGGTCTAGATGTTCTCCAGAGGTGCCACCAACCTCCATTATTCTGTGACTAAATCAAGCCAAATATTTACCTTAGGTGGTAGCTTTCTGTCATTCAACCATCACAGTTTTTAGCCAAAGCATTCAATGGAATTAGATAACCTATTTTTAATGCTTTTCATTTTTTTTCTGTGGCTCCCTGGGAGAGGGACAGGAGGGAGGGAAAACAAAGAATAGACCAGAAAATATATTGAAATTATAATATGTTTGTTATAGTTAAGCAGAAGTTATCAAGTGTCAGACATTGCTGTCAAAGACTGCAATTTCACATTTCTGGGACTTTGCTTAAGATATTACAATACTGTCAGAGCTGATACCTTTCTGTAGTAGCAGTAAATCTCTTGCAAAACTCATTTAATAGCCCCAAAGAGGAAAAACATTGGTGGGATGACTGAAATCCTTACATACTCTTAAGTAATTTAGAAAGCCTTGCTGAAACATTTAGCAGACCTGGAGGGACTGGGTCTAGCATCAACTCACAAGGAACTTGAATTGCGTGCCATGCTTCTTGAATGTTTCTTCATCTGAACTGATTGAAAATATGCCTGAAAAGTCATTTACTGGAATATGAAGCCTGGGAAGTTGTGTGGTCTCCATAAGCATTTTGCCAGAACTGCAGTTAAGATAGAAACCAGGATTTTACTTTTCAAATTTATCATAACAAACAGTCGCTAGGTGTCTGAAACAAACTTTATAGTGCTGTTATTTTCGCTTATATAACCCTCTTAAGAAACACATTTAACCTCTCAAACTAAACTAACATCCTAAGCTTACATACAGCTATACACAGAGTTACACAATGCTATTATTTTAACCATCATTCAACTCTTTACAACTAAGTCAAAACCAGCCGCTGGACTGAATGAGAAAGCTCACTTACACCAACCATTACTGCAGCTTAAATGATATCTCAGCGGTTAAAGTATTTTCTTGTGGTATAGATGAGAGACAGTTTTCATACTCAGTAGCTAAGTGCTCCGCATCTACCACTTTTTGGGAAACCACTCTGACCACCAGACTTACACAAAAAGGTAAGCACTTCCTTTCCTTTCAGACCCCAAAAAATATCATCCTGAGAACAAGGATGGACAGGACGGATCTTGAGCAGATGGATCCATACAGTATCTCCACCAGTCTCCCTCCTGATGGTTTTCAAGACAGCCGCATTATTAGTGCAAACAAGAAACCTGCAGAGTTGTAGATCCATGGCATTTTAAGCCAGAGTTGCCATGACCTCCTCTGTGTCCAGCAACATTGGTACCTTCCCCCTGCTTGCTTTGTGTTACTATTAGTACTTCTTTAAGCTTCTAGTAAGCCAGATCACGGAAAAAAGGCCAAGAGAAAAAAATTTTAGTGTCATCTTTCCGCAAGGTTTATCTGCCTAAAATGGTTCACTGTGGAGTTAGAGGAGAAAGATCACATCAAAACTGACTTAGATCAGCATCTGCTTCGTTGCTATAGTTAAGATGAGGACTGCACTTCTAAGTGAATTTTCAAATCATTCTCACTTTACTGTGCCTTGGTTCACAATGCAGAGCAGTCTCACAGAAATTAAGATGGATTCCTTTCCAATGAAATTAAATCAGAGATATGTAACCCTGCAGGAACCTTAATACACTCTAATTGTTAAAGGGCATGAAGCTGACAGGACTAAACTAAAACTAGGATGAAATAAAAACATGACTCCAATAACAGCTCTACAGATACATCTTTTTTTTTTTTTTTTCTACTCACTGCTTTACACATAGCCAAAAGTTGCCATGAAACCACATACTAAAATAATACTTAAATAAAGCAAGTTGACAGGAATCCACTAGTCTTTTATTTAAGCAATAGCTTTCCAAGCTATTAAGGAACCTACTTAACCAGAAGAAACCATATAGTCTACAGGTTTCGCAATACAGCTCACCATGTCCTTCAATAATCAGTAAATTCAGGTCGCGCTATATCAACCAACAAACATTGCAATTGAGCAGAGCTAGGCAGAGCCATCTCAGCTGTTCTCATGAGGACTAATTAAAGAATAAATTGCCCTGAGTAAGGCGTTCTGCTTTCCGAATAGCTCAAAAGGAAGTCAAACACTGGCTGTACCGCTGCTGAAATGCCAGTGACACATAACAGAGCCATTCCCACCTGTGCCTACTCCCAAGTGAGCTATTCCAGTCGTGCCACCTTCTGTCCTCCTAAAGAGCTCATAGCAAAGCTAAATATTACTTCCTGTTCCTGAAGCTTCCATCATCTTTCACTTGTAGATTATTCAAAGACACAGAAGCTAAATGTGTAGAATTTGTTTGCTCAGCACCTGAGCTAGTAAGTGTTGCTTTCAAGCGACACAGACACCTTCACTTCAAAGCACTATTGGACCCAAGTTAATTTTAGATAAAACTAGCTCAGGTGTGTCAATCCACATTCAGGAAACACAGTGAAATCCTGCAGATATCTGACCAGGACCTAAGTTGAATTTACTCCATCCAGAGTAATATTGCTCACTCCAAAACACTCCAGGCATCAAAAAGTCTATTAGCTTAGGTGCAGCTTTAGATGAAAATGGTGACCTGATGCCACACTGCACAGTTGGATTTAAACAACACATTTTAAACAACCCCATGAGACATCCCTGCACTTTCTTACCAGTTTTCTAGTGTAAGAGCTCAGCAGTAAGAGCACAGCCTCAGCCTGAGCTCGCAATGCTCACATACTGTGCTGTGCCTGAGCCATTAAGCCTCCCAATAGTAGAGGCCAATGTGCAAAGACAAGTCACCGTCTTTTGGGAAAAAGTGTCACCACTGAGCCTAAAATAAGTTACATACCCACACTTGGCCCTGATACATCAAAGATGTAACATGAGGTCTCTACAATCATGCAGACTAAATAAAAACATTAAGCTCATTCTTGCTTTTCAAAACTTTGCCCAAATCCTTGTAGCTGAGGTGACACCTCAAACTCTCGGTTTCTGGACAAGTAAGTCTTCCAACCCTGTGCCTCAGGGACATTACGCAAAAATGAGAGACACTGTATCCCATACGCAAAAAAGAGAGACACTGAATATCCAATAGTTTTTTAAAATTACTTAACAATTTAGAAAGTACCCTTACTTCTTGTTCTTCTTACAAGAAGAGTATTATATATGTGTCTATAGTTTTCAAATGGAAATACAAGAAATACAAACTTAGACCAGAGAAAAACTTGCAAACACGTTCTGCAACTCTCACCAAATCCCATATCCACAAAAATCCTATATCACATTTGTGACTTTACTTCCCCATATCTCAGTATCAGCAGCTATTCTCAGTTTCCCATTTTGGTTAAGAATTTTGAAGATCAAGGCAAAAACAAAAGTTACTATCGGGAGTATAGAAAGAGGGAACCAAAAGGCAATTTTGTTTTTGTTTTTGTTAAATTATTTGTTTTCCCTCTGCAGTATGGGGTCCCACCATGTCTTATGCTTTGCAATGATAAGCACAGAAAAGTCTTTTAATAAGAGCTTACCACAATTTTAAGTGTGTAACACAATTAAAAAGTTTACCACTACTTGGGTATCAGTATGTTCTCTCAAAGACACACTGTAATTGATAGGGGATCTGTCAGAACCCTAACTAAGTTTTTCATGCTTCTAATTCTACATTTTTATTTCACATGCAGATTAGCAGGCCAAACTGACTGCAATTTAATTTTAACCACTGAACCCCTCTCCCCAAAATAACTTCCTACTGCTAAGCCCCTGACATCTCAATTGTTAACTCTCAGACAAGACGACTCCTGGCAGCTCTGTTCACTCACTGTGCAGTCAATAATAAGGCAATTTGAGTAAAGTTCCTCTTTTTATTTTTGAATGTCTACCACTCTTCCGCACTATGTCTGTAACTAGCTTTATGCCATGTCACTCCTTTCTAGCTCAAGCATTTTCTCTTCAGACCAGCAATTTCCCCCTCAGCAACAGCTTGCCTAAAAAAGAGAACTAGAACAAAAATAACAGTCTCCTTATGAGACAGCGACAAAAAACAGGCCCCCTGGTTTTAACTACAGCACTAGTCTGTCTGGAAGCCACCCTGGATTTGCCTGGCATTTTTAGTTTGAAGAATGTAGCATTGAGTTTCTAAAGAAGTGCCTCAATGCACATTTTTAATAAAAGATTATTCCTAGTTTTACAAACCACTAAGAATGGCTGAAGTAATTAAGAAAATGAACAACTGAAAACTAACAAAATGTATGCCTTTCCTCCCAATCAAACTGCTTGGAGCCATGAAAAATCCATATTCTAATAGTAACTCTCTCACAAAAAGTATTTCTCAAACTGCAGTAAAATTAACAAAAGAATTTGTAAAGGAAATTAAACATAAACAGCATAACAGAGATCTTGTCTAGTAATATTCCTTGAAACATTACAGATACAAAGAATACATGCCTCAATTTCCTACTCCAGGTCTCTAATATGTACCCTTGTGTTTAACTTTCTGCATGAATTGATTGAAATGTCGTGCTTCTTAGTAATAAACACCACCTGGGTGCCACCCTGTGCCACATGCTCTAGACGTCCCTGCTTGTGCAGGGAGGTTGGACTAGATGATCTCTAGAGGTCCCTTCCAACCTTAACCATTCTGGGATTTCCCCTGCACACACCCAAATGCAGGAATGTGGCAAGATAAGACATAAAGAAACATTAGACTAAAATCTGTATTAACTGCAGGTTTCAGACTACCTTATAAGGACAGAAGAAATCAAAATGCTTCATCTGGGAAATTATGTTCAGCTGAAAGTGACATTTTATGCTTCTTGCACTTTCTTTCATTGCCTCTCTGAGCAGAGACAGGCCAGGAAATGAGAGATGACATCGGCAGGAAGGGTGGGCTTCCCAATCAAGGACAATTATCTCCCCCAGAGAAGGTAAATACTTACACTAACTTGATAAGGGAGATTTTGAAAAGGCACGGGGGACTGAAAAGGGAAAAAGAAAGGCACCCACATTTCCTTAAGCCATGACTCAGATACTGTTCCATATATGAACTTGCATCTCTTCCTCTTTTCCTATCCTGATGTTAATTTTATAAAATCTTTTTGGCAAAATATTGAAGGTGAGTCACAAAACACCAAACTACAAGTCTGCTAAAATGAGACCACGCCAAAAAGCTCTAAAGAACAAAGTGATTGTAACTCATTTCAATTTATGTGCAAAGTACTAAATATGCAACAAAAGCATCAGTGTCAACACTGCACTTCTTTAGCAATTTCTTCGGAAAATCCCCCACTAATTAATTAGCTCACAAAATTACATTTGAAGAAGACTCTTGCTCATCTTAGCTAGAAGTACTTTTACAAAATTGCAGAAAAAATATAGATTTTATATACATATATCTAAATATTTTTGCTTTTGGTTTCGAATTATATAAAAGATTCCTTCTTTCAATACCAGACTCTGTGTTACAAAAGTAGTACAAACACTTCAGCTCCTCCTGCAGATAGTTTTGAGGACTCTCATCTAGCCAAAATGTGCAGCCTGATCATAGCTCCAGGTTATGAATTCATAAGCTACAAAAACAAGAAAATCTCTGAAAGCCTTTTTGTTTAAAACCAAAAAAAAATAAAAGAAAATCTTTTCACACATGAAAAACAAAATAAAAAATACCAAAACAAAACACAAATCAGCTTTGATAGGTGGCCTTCAGTTTAGCTTATGCAGAATGACAACTAGAATTCCTGCAAACATGGCAAAAATCTGCCTTTAAATTAAACTGATGGAAACTTGAAAGCATCATACAGAGCACGCACAAAGTGTTCCCTTCATCTTCAAAAACAGGAATGATGCAATCCCCTGAATGGTCCCAGATTGGGTTCTTTCAAAAACCACAAAATATGTTTAGCATTAAAACAGAAGCAAGTGTTTCTATCTGACTTCATGTTTAGTCAGGATGACCCATACTAATTACTGCATTAATGAAGTCAATTTACATTTTAGTGTGGAAACTTTGGTCTGTAAAACAAAGTGTTGATTGAAAATCCTAGAAAAATCCTTATGAGACAGGTTTTTTTTTTTTTTAAACAAAAGTGGATAAAACCTGTGAATGCTCTAAGGCACCCTACAATTTCAACCAAATAGCTTTAAATGAAATACAATTGCTTCATTAGCTCAATTAGCATGTTCTAAAAATTAGAAGATGGAGCCCTTTAAATATCTATTTGTAACTTGAATCTAGAGGAATTAAAATATACCTTATTATCACATATTAACATCAGCATAAGATTATAAAAATCACAATTTAAATTGCATGATTTGCAATACTTAGAATCATAGGAAAGGAGGAAAAAAAAGGAAAAAAGGGTTCTAGAGGAGCTTTGAAGGGCACTTACTCCCTGCTAAAAGCACAGCCAACTCCCAAGTTAAATGAGGTCACACAGGGCTTTTTCCAGCCAAATTCTGCAAATCTCCAAAGTATGATGATTACACAATCATCCCTGGGCACCTGCTCCAGCACTCTGAGCGATTTTTCTTTTCTTCTCTGACAATGGAAATTCCAATGGGATGCAACTTGCAACAACTGCCTTGTGTCTTCTCACTACACATCTGAGAAGTGTTTGGCCCTTCTCTCCAATTCCCCATGAGGCAGCAGCAATCTGCTTTTAAGCACTCTTACCCCTTCTCTTGTCCTGGCTAAGCAAACTTTTCGTACACATCACGTACTAGCATCCTAACTGTGTTTCACTAGTTTGTTGGCATCTCTCTTACACTTGAGGGGAAAGCGGAACAAAACTGGACACAATATTTCAGATTTTTATTATTTTAGCTCCAGCCTTGCAAGTGCCAAGCAGAGGGGAACAATCCCTCTCCTTGTCCTACGAGCTGCTTTCTGCCTATGCCGTCTGGCACACAGTGCGTTTTTATTGATGCAAGGGCTGGCTGCCAACTTGTCCCGCCTGCTGGTGCTCCCAGGGTCATCTCTACAGAGCTGCTATCAAACCAGGCAGGCTCAAGTCTGCACTAATATGAGGTTGGATCCCTCCTAGGTGCTGGACTATGTATCTGGATTTTGAAAACACAGGAAGAGTTAAAAAAAAAAAAAAAATTCAAAAGTGTTGCCCATATAAGAGACATTCACCACTCCTCGCATTGTCCATAGGGCCAGTAATTTTATTGCAGAAGATGATCACTTTTTTGAACGTTTTGCCCTTTGTAAACCACACAGCAGCTCCCAAACATGTTCTGTACGTAATACACTTCAAAACAGCTTTCCTGCTCCACATCTCTGCAAAGAATTGAGGTGGGGATGCCTGCAGTTCCCCATAATCTCATCATCTTTATTACAAGAGGAACAGTAAGCCCAGAAAGTAGCAACAAACAAACAAACAAAAAATAGAAAGCAGTATATATCTAAGATCTTGGCAGGTATCCAAGAGATGTTCTGCAGAACACCCAAGTTTCATTTTTGCTGTTATTATGCCCACTTCTGTGCTAGGTACTCAGAATTTTGGAGAAGTCGGATCATTTTTCTCAGTACCAAGCATGATTTTGTGCATTTGAATGAACCAAAGCTTATGTGAACATGTCTATCGGCCTCTCCCTATTCCCCAGAACCCCTTCCTATACAATGACTAGTTTGAAATACATCAAAAATATGACTCATACATTTTTTTTTATTCCCTTTCAGAGTCAGCATAAAACATCCAAGTTACAGTCCTCACTGAGGAAAAGATTTCTGTACAACCCCAACAGTGCTGCTCTTCTGTAACCTGCTGGCTGGCTAATCAACAAAAATGTAGCTTAGAAATAGTTACAACATGCATTATGTCTTGCATAGCTAATTGATAGGAACACAGGACTGTAGGTATTTGAAGAATTTGGGAAGGGAGTAGAGACATTACAGAACATAATGAAAAATAGTCTGGAGCAAGGGATATTGGTCATTACAGTCAGGAGACTGATGGGGAAAAAAAAAATGAAGGAAATACTTTTGACTGTTTCCACGCATTTTCATAACTACCAGGCAAAAGCCTGATGACTCAGTGACACAGAAAAATAGAATCATTAATGTTACATCACTTTGTATATATGTATATATAGGTCAGGTTTCTACTACTTCAAACACTACTTAGAACTACATAAAAAAAAGAATGGGATAGGCTGCATAATAAGTCCTACAGCAAAGATATGCCTACTTTAATAACTGTTTTCAGAGGTCTGAATAAATACCTATGAAATAAACCATATATTTTTTCAATTCTCCCTCTGAAATTGGAAGAAAATGAATTTTAAGCAAGCTCAGTTATGCTTCTACTTGAAAACAACTGCTAGTTCAATTCAAATACAGCCTCATGATATATCCAGCTACATGAAACACCTTCAAGCACTCCACCAGTACAAGTCACAGAAGACTTCATCTGTGGTGGCTTTCCTGCATAACATTCTTAAATAAATGATGGTCACAGTAAAAGCAGATTCTACTATACTTTAACTTCTCAAAAACTGTAATTGTCTTGCCCTTTCCAGACACATTCTCTTTTCCTCTGCTGTACTTTCAGCACCATGCATAATTTGGCTCAGATATGTGAAGGACTGTATTTGATTTCCAAAAACAAAACAGTGAAGTTTGTAACAGTTTATCCTTAAGAAAATACTATATTCTGCTGTTTGTAAACACTCTTCCGAAAGACCTATTTTTCTTATCCAACATAATCGCAGCAGTATGGGATTAACATATTCACTTGTCCTATGAATTAATCCCTTAAGTCTATCTACTGCCCCAGCTTCAGAATGGCAGTACATGTTATCTTGCTTCGGAACAGTTGTAATTCACATGAATACAAGGAGTTGTATATGGTTTTCAAAGGTATAGAGAGCTTTCAAATTGCCCACAGCTCACATCAGATAACAATCTGAAACTCTGCAGATATTTCAAAACAGTTTGTAAATCTACCTAAATTTAAGTCACATAAGAAAAATCTTTATTCTTCACTCTATCACTGACTGAACCAGTTAGACTAGTCTGCTTTTCAGGAATGTTTGCTTTGATCATTTACAGAGAATACAGTCAGTTACACCTACATTGACAATTTCAGGATGTCACAGAAATGAATGACGCTGCACTTGTCCTCTCTCCACTGATTCTCAGGGACTGCCTGCACTTGATACCTCTTCTCTCGCATTGGTCTAGAAATTATCTTGTTGCAGGGTGTGTCGGTTTAGTTTCCTGCCAAATCAGCCAGCTGGTTCTCTTTGAGCATGATTTAACTCTGGCTAGTTTCTTGAACCAGGCTATCCCTTCAGACATGCGAGTTCTAAATTTGCCAAAAAGAAAGGTTAAAGGATGTACCAATCAGGGCATCATCCAAGGGCTTGACTATATCAGAAATGATGAATCTAGTATTTCCCTAGCCAATCAGTTTTCACAGTATATTTCATTAACAGTAGCATACAAATTACAAGGGAATCTTATATTTATTGTTTTATGACAGCACCAAAAAAGAAAAAAAGTATAAAGGCATTCAAGTGACAGCAACATTAAGTTTCAGCCAACTGCAGAAAATTAGAAGGTAAAAGCACAAAGGAAAACTTGCACATACTGCGTTCAAGCTAGTTAACCCGTTAACCCCATCTCAAAACATACACATTGCTGAGGAAGACAGAATCCAAAACACACAAAAACATAAGAAGTAACTGAATAGCAATATCTAATTGTTTATAAACTAATTTTCCTTTAAGCCATAAAACAATAAAGGGGAATGGAAGTTTAAAAAGGATACTTGCCTGGCTAAAATCAATGGGGAAGAAATCGAGGAGAATGAAAGGTGTTTGAAATATGAGAACAAGAAACATGATATAATCATTTTGCTGGATCACAGACACTAAGAAGCACCATTAAAACACACATTCGGGAGAAAGAAGTTTCAGCTTGGATCAAGCGCAAAGTAACTACAGGCTAACGTGAAGAAAAGAAAAAAAAAAAAAAAACCACAAATTATCTCCCTTCTCTGGCTCTTGAAATATATTCCCACCTCCCTCTTGCACAGGAGACAGTGTAACCAGAGAGTAAGGCCATTCAGCTTGCTGACAGGGTGAAAAAACAACCTGCCAAAAAGAAGTTCCTACCACATCAGCCAGTTTATCAATTCACACTGTGGCCCCATAACCACGAGAGCCAAAGCAAGCAAAGGAGAGAACCACAAAGCTCTAGCCCGTTTCGGCAGCAGCTGACAGTTATCTCTAACAAAGCACAAGGCGAAACTGCACTCAGAACGACTTCGGGACAAGAGAGATTACATACAAACCAAATATTAAAGCAAAGCCTTTTATAACTAAAGATACAACTCAGAAGAAAAGCAATGTGATTCTTTTTATTAGAGAGTGAAAACCTTATGAAACCAGTAGTTTCATTGTGACAAGCAGTCAGATGGAGACTTTACATTGTGTAGTAATGATTTGCGGCATTCCTTAAAAAAAAAAAAAAAAAAACAGAAACAATTCAGCTAGGGAAAAATAACTATATGAGATTAAGGTAAACGGCTATACTTCCCAGTAAATCCACAACTGAAGAGCTGTAAGATTCTAACAGGTTTTATTTCAATAAATGCTATAAACATGCATTAACTGGCAATGCTGTGACTAGCACCCCTACCCTTCTCCTCCCTCTATTCACTTTTTTTGCAGCCATCAGCTTCCTCAACTTATAGAGAAACAAACTGGCTGACAGCTACTCCAGAAGCTTAAAATATCCAAGCTCCATATACAGTCAGAAATGTTTGAGTAAGAATGACCATTTAGTAATTCTGTCCAAGAGGCAAAAAACTAATGACTTAAGAGTCTTCTTTAAATGGCAAGTCAGGCAATTTTCCAGGAACTCTGGAAAAAAAGTTCCTTCTTAGTTTAAAACTAAAATAAAAATCAGAATATCATTAAGAACTTCAACCCACAAAAAAATTTCACTGTAGCCAATACATGGGTGCAACAGAAACAAAAGGAGATTATCTTTTATTGCCTACTTCTAAAATTATTTATGTATTTCTAAAATCTGTCTTCACTATTGTCAAAAAAGAATTGTGTTCCTGGCGAGTTTGCTATTGTTAGAAGGAGAGCACTAGCTTAAGTTATCTAAATATTTTTAAACAAAACTGTACCTGGTTGAACTAAAGAGGTTTATCAAGTTTAATTTGAATTCATAACAAAACAGCAAATCCAAACCCTACACAGGTTACACATTCACAAACCAAGCTTGCCTGCCTTAAGACATATAAGCGGACAGACCCATTCTTCATTTTCCAGAGAACTACATCAGCAACCTTTCTTCCTGAAAGATCACAACACAGCACTGTTTAAATTGCTGAAATTAAAGGGAAAATTCTCCACATGAATATTCTTACCACAAGCTAACAGAAAATTTTAGGCGCATTTTATCATTCTTCAAAAATCAGATGATTTTTTTTTTAATAATTCAAGATATTAGATGCAGATTTATCTCACCAATAATCTTCACTTCCTCCATTCACTTCATTCAAAATCCCAGAAAATGCAACATTTCACATAGACTATATAAGACAATGAATCCTGAATATGACTAGAGCAGCAAAATGAAGTTCCAACCAAAAGTATTTGTTGCTATAAGGAAAAGTAAACATTTGTTCTAGCGTCACAATGTTATTTGACTGTAGTAAAATTTATGCCAAGAATCACAAAATAACTTTGGAAGGAATCTACAGAGGTCATCTAGAAGAACCTCCCGTTCAAAGCAAGGCTAACATCACAAGTAAGTCTTTGTTGCACTATTATTTAACATAAGAAGTGGCCACTCCATAAAACAGGTAGCCCAACAGGTCATTTTAATATTCTGGTCCTGCCAGCAATCATTGTGCATTGTGACAAGACAGTCATGGGCAAAACAAAAGCAGAGTTAAACTCATTGCCACAGTGACAGAGCTGTACTGAATTATCTTCACTGCACATTTAAGAAAATAAGAGAAAGCATAAGATGACTTTACCTTTGTTGATGATGGGGCACATTTCAGATTGTTAGCAAATTCACAATTCAGAGTAGAAGAAAGAAAATTGTGGAGGTGAAGAGCCAGGAAAAAGAGTTGAACATTATTGACATCTAACTACATTAAAGAAATAAAGAAAGCCCCTTAAAAACGAAAGGCTAAACAGACATAGGTGGCACAGAGACAGTTAGGGAACATTGTAAATATCCAAGTTGCAATCCCAAGTTAAACACCCTCTATTGGGTACAGGTCAGCTGAGTTAAAACTTTACCTGGATCAACCATGGATTTTCTGCTAGAAATAACTACACAGCAGATTCCCTAGCAAAACAATAAAGCCAACTGATTGTCTTACCCACTTCTGTCAAGATGACCTAACTTAATTTAGGCACTTTCACTGAGCTGATTTCCCAAGAAATCATTTTTACAAAACTGGGTTAGGGAGATATTGGGCAAGCAGTCACGTGTGACAGCATGTCTGAGGAAACAGAAGTGACAGGAAGAGCAAAGAGGTGACAAGCGGACAGATAGGGACAGAGCAGGCAGGAGAGGGCACAAAAAAGGGTTAACACAGACAACAAGGTGAAGGAGGTCACTGAAAGTGAAGAAACTTCAAAGGAAAGATCTTATCTAAGTGAAATAAAACACTAGGAATTAATAAGGAAACAAAAACAACCAAGATAGCAAATATCGTTACACCCTATGCAGAATAAGTACCCAAGAGTAAAGTGGCACCAAAAAAAAAGACAGAGTCTGACAAGGATGGCACATGGAATAGCTTCCATTTGAGGACAGCAACAGTATGAAGACTTTGGAAACCAAACAACTGACCAAGTACAAAGAAGTAAACTTGTAAGATAACAGCTGCACAGAGGTCACCAATGAAGCATTTCCCATTTCTCAAGACACAAAGAAGTCGGACCCATCAAGCAGCAGCTTCAAACAAACAAACCAAAAAAAAAAAAAAAAAACCCACTAAACAAAAGAAAGGAAGTATTTCCCACACACACATACAGTCCATTCTTGTTTAACTGAAAATCTCTCTGCCACAGGAAGTTGGAGGCCAAAAGCCACATTCCTCTTTGACCCCATTTTTAGAAGACAGGGCCGGCCCATCACTATCTATTAAAAGATACGGTCAAAATGCAAACACTCCTGAGAAAGTCCATAAATTAATAACTGGGAGAAAAAGTCAATGAAGAACTTTCTATACCCTTCCCCTGCATACCTCCATACACTGTATATGGTCATACCTCCATACACCATACACCTTAGCAAAAGCCAAGCTGGCAAATTCTCTAGCAATATTTGATGACAGTGCTCTGTAAAAGTGTCTCCACCCTTAATGAATTCCTAAATGATTTTAAACTGAGATAATGACATTATTAAGTAATGCAAATGCACATAATTGCATCAGTGACTTGCAACATTACTTGAAGACTCTAGACTTTTATTCATTTGTTTTTAAATTTAGAAGAGCAAATCATGAAGTTCTATTTTTATTAGTTCTCACAATACTACTTAACATTTAAACAATCCAACACTATCACTCATACATGGTGTAAACATTCAGCTTGGTTACAAAGATGTTACAGTGTTTTTGTCTGCAACATATTGGTGAAGAAAGCAAAAAACTTAAATAAATCTAATGTTCCATGAATTCATGGACTACAGCAAATTTCTACAAATATATTTGGTTTGCGGAAGCTGCTAGCAATGAAGATATATGTCCAGCTTCTTAAGGTATCCCACAATTACAAAATCTTCTAGATATTAAATGTAGCAAATTTGAATGAAATAGATATAAATGAATAAAACAATCATATATCAAAGCTAACACCAATTAAAAGAAATCAAATAAAATAGGGCAGAAAAAAAGTTAATAAGATGGTGGCAAAAGTCCAGTAGACTTTAGTGTATCACTGTGGTAAAACACCAGCTATTGGTAAGTATTTCACGCTTACCTAAAAAGTTAAACAAATGTAACAAGACACA
Source organism: Crypturellus undulatus (assembly GCA_013389825.1). Lineage (NCBI taxonomy): Eukaryota > Metazoa > Chordata > Aves > Tinamiformes > Tinamidae > Crypturellus > Crypturellus undulatus. The sequence continues at coordinate 90,880 of VWPW01031925.1, forward strand.
GGAAATTTTAGTTTCATACCACAAATCTAGCTCAATCGTCTTGACATCATATGAAATATAAACAGACTTTTCATAATTATAACAGTGTTATCTGGTCATAGAAATAAGCAAGGAGGATGCTATTAATGCGTGGAGCTCTAATCTTCCTCTTAATGGCAACCTACCCAAAGCAGCAAAAAGATAATTCAGTCAGATACAGTCTTTTTTTTTTTTTCCCTTTTCCCCTCCAAAAATATCTGAATATATTTTTCCTTCAATTAATCCATTTCTCCATCTACTTGCAGACTCACACACTGAGTGATGATGATGATTTGCCTTCTCTACTGCACTAACAGCAGAGCTTCAGCAGGCATCTCTGAATATAACTAGTAAATAATAGACGATATAAAGTCACCACTAATAACATCATTCAGAGTGCCTGAACGAAAAATCTTCCTGCAAAATTAATCTCTAGCCATTACAAGAACACTTGAGAACCTGTTCCAAGTCATTTTGTGGTTCTTCCCCCTTCTGATTTTTCCAGATTCATATTGTGCTTTTCTTAACTCTCTCAAGTCTCAAACTTAGCCATGAATTTCTCACGCAGATACCTCACTAGGCCTATTTCAGCCAACTCTTATATGTGAAATATATTTTATATGCTGACATAAAAGACAAACAACCTCTTATCAGGAGTCAGCTCTACCATGACATCAGTGAGAAAATAATCAAATAATGGCTTCTCAAGGTAAGTGCGAGGCCATTACCAAAACAAAACAAAAAGTTAGTGCAGTGCAAACTCAAGTTAGTTTCTAAGAGGCTTCTCCTTATGTTCCAGCACCTTTTTACTGTATATTTTTCTGTGTGTTTTTCAGTCACAACAAAATAAGACTTGAAAATTTGGATGAAGGAAAATATCTTCATTGAAACCTTAGGTAGGAAGCTTTGAGATCCTTCTGCAATCCCCTATAAAGGTGTTCTGCTTGCCAGTGTTCTGGCCAGAGGCGTTTCTGTGTAATTGCCAATGCACACGAGTTCTTGCAGCAACTGATACAACAACAGTGCTCGACGCAGCCAGCAGTCACCTCTGGAGTGGTAGTAACAGCTCATTACAGCCGTAATCAGAAGTAGCAAATAAAGACATGACATAAAACAGTGATCTGTATTAATCTTGTTTACTATCATCCTGAATGCTGGACCAAGACCTTTATTAAAACACATACAGTACATATAGTATTCCTAGTTGCACAATAATGTTATTAGTAGTTCAAACCTATTACATGTAAACCCACAAGTATTTCACCTTTCAATAGTACATAATTGAGTTCAGAATTTTTAACTACATTTTAGCTTTACTAAAATGTAATCCTTTACACCACAGGCGCTGTCATCAGAGGCTACAGCAGTAACCCAAATACCCACTTTTACTTTCCAGGTATCACAGTGAAGCTCATAAAAGCATAAGGAATAGCAAGCTTATCTGTTCAGCACAATTCACACAAAGCATCAAAAAGTTATATAATTCTGTTTATCTCTGGCATTATTCTGTTGATCTTTGCCTGTATAAACAAATGCAAACTTCATTTCTCCTCTCCAATACCCAACAACTTTAAATGCAAAAGATGACTCCTTACAACACTCACGATACAGTCCTAAAATGTAAAAGTGAAATCACATCTTTATAATCATGAGAAATGCAAGTCAGGAGGAGTATCGTTTCCGCAGCCTGATCCGCACGCCATGTGATTCTTCCCTCCTTCCTATGCATGAGAGGTGAGGAAGCAAAGCTGTCCCAAACCCATGTGCACTCCCATTTAAATGCTTAAATATTACTCATTAAACTACAAAATGTATGAGCGGGGGAGCATAAGGACACTCTTAATATTGACAAAATGCACCACACGCACACACTCTCACGCAACTCCTATACCATAATCAGCTCGTACAGAGCAATGGAGAAAGTAACATAATCCACGCACAGACAACCGAGACAGAGATAAAATTGACAGTGGAAATCGGGGGAAACTGCAGAAAAAAAGAAAAAAAAAAAAAAAAAGCAGAAGACCAGTGTTTATGCCATTCCTGCACACTTCCTATGCAGACGCTCTTAATTTTTTAACTAAGAAGAGTACAACCGAGTTTTATCCAAAACAGACACGAACCGGCACATTATAAAAAACACAAGGACTTAAAACTGTTGAAAAATATTAATAATAATAATGCCTTCGCACAGGAATCAGTGAACGAGCAGCCGAAATCAAAGCGAGGGAGGTGTGGGGGGAAACGACTTTTTACTCTTCACGCAGCCGCCGCTTTGCTTCCTCCAGCCCGCCCGGGATCGGTATTTGCTACAAAAACCCTCGCTGCACCCGCGGCCCGACCGCCCCCAGACAAAGGGAGGGCAGAACAGGACCGGACCGGACCGGTCCGGTTCGGTTGGGTCCTCCGGAGGTTCCGCGCCCGCCCGCCGCGCTCACCCATGCTGCGCCCGCCCGCCCGCCGCGGCTCGGCGGAGCGGCTCCGGGTGGCGGCGAGGCGCTCAGGCCGGGCACAGCGGCTCC
>VWPW01031926.1:0-13792 GCA_013389825.1 Crypturellus undulatus
CGATGCAGCATGTTGACACATTGCAGGGCACATCCCTCATTTCCTGCCCTACACTCTGAGCAGAACGGTAATGTACAGAAAATACATTTTTTCAGTGCAAACCCGAGGTGGCTGCACTTAGGGGGGTGAAGGAGCACCGTGCGCCTGCACCACTTGTGCACACACACTGAGACTCATGAATCCACTTCAATTCACTGCATCTACTCTCTTCAGCTCTCCAAAAAGCACAAAAGAAAATATGTCTGTGTGCAAAAACAGGCACACACAACATTACAGGTACCTGTGTGTATGATACAGACCCTCATTGCGTTTGGAGCAGAGTTTCCCCAGCCTGGGATGTTCAGATTTAAGTTTATTCGGGTACCAGCCTTCTGGGTGGTGGCAGGAAACAGCATCCTCCTTTGCATGATGCGTGCCCAGGAGCTGGTACATCCCTGAAGCAGCACCAGAGATGGAGAAAAGCCAGTGTGGGAACCCTGCAGAGGAATACAGCATGCAAATCCGTGCGTAAAGCAGATGCACAATTGTGCACTTGCTCTGTATGCAAACTGTCATTGCACCGATTAATCAGATAAGTGCTTGCCCCACTGGCTCATCAGCCGCATTTGGCCGTTCACCTGGAGCTTCTGCAGGGCTAAATTAGACTTGCATCTCCAGAGTCCAAAACTGTCTAAACTTCTGGCCATGCCAGTGGCGCAAACACAGTGCAATTCTGCAAAGCAAAGTAACAAAGAAGGCCGCATACCTGCACACATGTGTCTCTGCACACATTTTTCACTAGCAGTGTTGCAGGAGGGCAGATAACTGCAGTTTCCATATCCAAATGCACTCAAACCGTTGCTGTCCACCTCCAGGTACCCCGGGAAAATCAATAAGCAGCATTCCCAGCTCTGCAGCATCATCAAGCCCTCTTTGCGCTCAGTAAATGCTCGGAGCAGCTGATGAAACCCTCGTCCCCACCTTGCACGGTGACAAGGAAGGGTCTGGGCTGTCGGGTACCGTCACGCGCCGCTGCGTCCCCGCTCGCCCCGCCACGGAATGAGCAATCGGAGCGCGGGATTGCCGGGAAAAGGGCTCTGCTCCGGCCCAGCGAAGAGCTCTAGGGCAGCGACCTGCTCTCACGGGGAAAACGGGAGAGATTTCCTCTTGGCGTGTTGTTATGAAGGGGGAACTGGTGGCTTTTTCCGCACTCTGTTCTTGTCAGGTGCAGCAAACTGGGAGAAACCTTATTCTGCAGGAGGAGGGTGTGAAAACACATAGAAATTTTGCAAGGGGCCATTAAAAAAGTGCAATACAGCTCAAGTTCACCCCTGGGCTTCTCACGGCCGTGGCACGAATACATTTAATGTCAAGTAGAAGGTAGAACAATGTCAGAAACAGGGGGGTGAAGCTGAGCTTTACTCCTTGGGGATGATGTTCAAGCAGGGAGCAGGACAAGGAAGGCAGCTCCCATTTGTATTGGCCTATTCATGCTCATTTTTCCATTGGGGAAATTGAGGCATGGAACAATATCAAGGCTTGTCTAAAGGTGTCTGACAAGGGGCTGAAATTTATATTTTCCCTGCTCCCAAAGAGTGAGAAAGGGCCATCCACGGCTGCTTGCGCAGCAGGTAGATGAGGGAGAATAGGTAAAAGCAAAAAAAATGCAGCGTAGCTATTATCTCCAGCGCCTTTAAAAATACCCCTTCCTCCTGGTTTCTGGCAGAGCAGTCCTCCTAACTTGTTAATGCGCTCGCTTAAAATCCTTGCCCTCACCCTCCTATCGCTGCTGTAGTTAATGTACTGCCCTTTGGCACCTCGAGTGAGGCTGTTCTGGAGAAATCTGTGCTGCTCTGATTCATGTCCAAACTGTATAATCAGAGATAGAGGGAAACTCGGGAAGCGGCGGCTAAGGAGGTATCTCCTGGGTTGAGAGCAACTTCCCTTTATCTTTGAAAAATGCAGTGTTTCTTTTTCTACTAAAAAAAAAAGGGGAAAAGTTATGGCTGCAAAACTTCTACAACTTAAAAATGACTTCAGTGTTTCTGCGAAACCCTCGCGCTCTTGCAGAGGGAGATGACAAACGGATGCTTTAGGAAGAACCGCAGCTTTATTTCTGACTGGAGATGGATAAAGGCTGATGTCAAGCCCTCAGAGTGGTTCCTAACCTGTGATTAGGATGACTAATTTCTCCCTGTTTCTCACGCACGCAAACCCTTCACCCAGCTAAAGATGGGTTTATTATCCAGTGTTTGTCAGAGCAGCTCTTAGCTGGATCTAAGGAAACGCAGCTGAGCTGCCTATTACCTTGTCCTGAGACTTGCCCAGACCTTGGGACAATGCTGGCTGTCACCAGGAAATTGTATATTTTCTATATACAGAGGGATGTGATGCAGCAGAGTCTTTGGGCCGCGGAGCTTTGCAGGGTCAGGATGCATCAAAAATAAAAAAAACGGAAATCCCGTTTTGAGCTGAGGTTCAGATGCACCTTGGCTTCATAGGGGTCTCAACCACAGATATGAATTGGCCACAAAATTGCTAAATGTAGGACAAGGCACCACAGGGCCATGGGTTGCTGTTGGCAGTGCTCACTTTCTGGTGCAGTGAGGAGTGCATGAGGCTCAATATGGAAAACCAGAATGGGGAGATCCTGGTTCCAACAACTTGGGGAGACCCAAGATGCAAGTTGTTGCATCTTGGGTCTCTCGGAAATGTGTAAATTTGGAGCAAATCAGGAATGAGGATTCTGGTCCGGTNGAGGAGTGCGTGGGGCTCAATATGGAAAACCAGAATGGGGGGATCCTGGTTCCAACAAGGATGCATCTTGGGTCTCTCGGAAATGTGTAAATTTGGAGCAAATCAGGAATGAGGATTCTGGTCCGGTTTCACTTGGGAATGGAAGATGGGGAATGGGAGAGCACAGGTTGGCATTAAACCGCGTTGGCAAAGCTGTGAGCAGCGGTGGGAGCTGCAGGGAGCGACTTTGGCCAGGGTTCAGCACCCGCGAGAAGCCGAGTGCATTTGTGAGGACTGGGTAAGTGGAGCTTTGGCAGGTGCTGGAGCAGAAATTGGCTTTTCCCTTTTGTTGCAAGTCTCAGAATTGCACAGGGGAAAACTAAGCATGAGTGAAACTGAGCACTTGCAGGAGGAAGGATGCAGTTTAGTGAAAAGCAGTCATTGGGGTTTTTCAGTTAAAATGCTGCGTTTGAGCTGAAACAAGAAATTCAGAATATTTGACCCAATTTCTTTAAAACTCATTTTGAGGATTCAGCTCTTTCTTAATAGGGAATGCCCTTCTGAAACAAGATAAAATAGTTCCCCTTTAAGAAAAGACTTCCAAATGAAGCACTGCATCACTTCCAAATATTTATGTCCCTTTGAAAGTATTAAAATACAGCGTGTTGCTCTTGCCTACAGCTTTGCCCTGCTCATCTTATTCTGCCTCAATCCCTTTCTGAATGTAACGTGAGGAGTTTGAGCTATCTTGAAGTTCTGTTTTGATGAATTTACTGTTTACTAAAAACCAAACCTGTTCAGGTTTACTTCAGACTGAAGAAAATTAGCAAAGCTCTTTTGGGAAAGAAAGTACCCAGCTAAATTCCTGTTGTTAGAACTGCTGATGGTCTGCATTAACCAAACATCACATTCCGAAGACACGGGCTCACCTGGAAGCACATAGAGGCTGAAACAGAGCTGAAAGTGATAAAAAGAAAAAAGAAACTGTATAAAAAGGCTACTTACATTTGTGGGATTTTTAAAATAGCATTTAGATGGAAAGCTGATTCCCAGTTTTGTCTGTGCTGGGATTTTTTTTTAGGCTCTCTGAAATTTCAGGAGTTAAGGGGAGAAAAAAAAATCTCCCTTTGCACAGTCTATGCCAGAGAAACGCAATACAATCTGATTTCACTCCTTTCTCTCATGCCTGAATGTGCTCATTTTTGCTTACAAAAGGAAAGACACAAAAGAATTGTAAGAAAAGAATCAGATGGTGCCGCCCGATACTGTTTCACAGCGCAAACGTGAAAACAAGCCCAGCTTCATCAGCGACACTCAGGTCTCCAGAAGGGTTATTATTCTTTTTTAAAGGGAATTCTCTTAAAGGGAAATTGCTCCAAATTCAGTCAAAAGCAACATTTCTTGTGGCTTAACAAAACAATTGTCTCTTGTCTCGAGAGCTGGATGGGTGGGAGGATGGCTATGGGGGACCTGTGCCTTGGGCATGGTCATGTGAGGTTTGGGGGCCTTCACTCATGCCATAGATGTATGTAATGCATACATTAGGGATAGATTGTATATATTACATGCATGTAATACATAATTAGGGATAGATTGGTGGAGTCCCACCCTTACAGCAGCTTACAGCCCTCTGCAAACCCTGTCCAGAGAAAGAACCTGCACGTAGAGCTCCTCAACATGCAGTGGAGCTACCAGACTGTTCCTCAAGGCAGAATGGTTCGACATAGACCTTCCTTCCTGCACCTATATAAGCAGCTCTCTCCTCACATGTTCTTCGCCTTTTGGGCCCAATAACTCACTGAACACAGATGAGGACACCCCACCTGCATTTCTGCACCCTTCTTTCTCTACATTTCTGCAAAACTAGATGGAGAAACAAGATAGAGCCCAAGAGCCAAAGTACAGCTTAGGCTGCTGCCCCTTGAGTTTAGTAAATCTGACATACCTTTAGGACCAGTAAATAGCAATATTGAAGTGGTAACTTGAAAATATAGATTAAAAGAGATTTCTCTCCCTAAATTCAGGAGCGTATGAGTTATACCAGGTATTTGAAGAACTTCTCTTTACCCAGATGGTGTCTCATAACATAAACTGTCAAAGTCATTACTCTGACTTTATTATCAGGGTTATAATGTTTTCTTTATTCCTTTTAATATTCCATATGCTGGTCATATAATACTTTTCTTTGTATTCTTGCTCCCTTTTATTCCCTTTGTTTGTTCTATTCATGACTTATCACCTTCTGCTGGCAATTTAATTATTGGATCTATATTATTAGTATCTTTTTTTTAAGAACATAATAAAAAAATTCCAGTACAAAACACTGCAAGTAATTCAATTTCCATCAGTGAGGAAGGAAGCTGGACACATTCAATGAAAGGGAGGAGAATACCTGGCTAGAACATTTTTAATAAAAATATAATAGCACTTTGTACTTAGCATCTTCCATTTGGAGGAGCTAGTGGCTTCATAATCATTAATATTGCTTAACTTTTCCACTGCTTTTTGTCTTCTAGAGCTTTCACAGCACTTTGCAAAGGTGAATCCATTCCTCCATGCAGGGTCACTGCTGGGTTAAGACCAGAGATGTCCCCAATTTGCTCCCTCAATGAAAACAGCTGCCCTTAATTTTGTTGTGTGCTAAACAGATAAACAGTTTGTCCCTCCATCTCGCCACAAAACCCTCTGCTGAATCTCACGTTTTCTCTTTTGGGTTCTGCCTTTTCCAAGTCTCAACAAGACCATGTGCTTCTCTGGGCAGGATTGATGCTGTTGCTGGGGTGGGAAAGCTTCAGCTGGGCGGGCTGCATTGGGAGGCAACAGCAACTTAACCCGCTGAGACCTCCTGAAAACTCCATCTGTTCCCTCATTTCCCAAGACATTGTAAAATTTCCAGATTTTACATCTCGTGTGAAACGCCGGCTGCTCCAGAAGCAGAACGTCCCGTGTTAGAGTGACCAAATCCCCGTTGTTTGGAGAGGGTGAAGAGGGGTTGATCTGGGATCTGCTTTTTGGGGACAGACCCCTCTATGCAGCAGCCTCTCTGCTTACCCACGGTACAAGCACCCCTAGACCAGGGCTACGCACCTGTATCCTAAGTGAGAAGGAATATATTTTGTCAGATGCTCCTTACAATGTCTTTATACCCCAGTAAAATAGATTGCTCTCCAACATCTCATGTCACAGAATAATGCATTTAGATATTTGAAACTGGCTTTTTGTCACCTCTAGCTTCCCTCTAAAGTAGCTAGGTACTTGCTTTTCCTATCCATAAAGACAGTCCTGCTCCTCAGGCTCCAAACTCAGCACTCGGGAAGGAAAATGATGTTATTTTCTGATCAGCAAAGTGTTTGGAGTAAAAGCTTTGCTTATTTTCCTTCTTCTTTAAATACCAGTCAGTTTTATTTCCTGTAGATCAAAGCTTTCATGGCCTTTTTTTCGTTTGTTTGTGTACTTGTTTCTTAGGGTTAGAAATGACTTAGAACGCAAGGGAGAAAAACAAATCACCTTTTATTTTCCTTTTGCTTTTTAAATGAAACCACTCAGAATATTCCTGGCTCCAAATCTATCAACCAAGCTCCAAAAACTCACAAAAAAATGGCAGGGGGAGGAAGAAAGAAAAAGAAACTAGAAAGACATTCATGAGACAAGCATGTGTCTAGCAGAATTTTGGGATTTTTTTTTATTACCAAAGAATTATCGTATCTGCAAGCCAAAACAACAGCACTCCCTGATGCCAACTCCAGCTGTTCCTCCCTTGTAAAATTTATGAGCTGTTTTCAAGAGCTCGAATAGATCTTGTGTTGGAGCTCCTTTGTAGCTGCAAAGATATTTTTAATTGTTGCAGCGTTGTCACGTTTCCCTGTGACACCAAGCGGGGAGCAGGATGTGCTCCTTGGGCTGCAGCCTGCCGGGTCGCTGAGCCCAAGGGAAAAGCCAAGCCAGGCTTCAGATCCGCTCTAAATCCGTGCTGGGAATACCACGAAACAGGCTGGCAGAGGTGTGTTCAAATACTTTTATATAAACAGGTGCATTAGTAAAGAAATGCAGTATTTTCCCAAGGAATTCAGGATCTTCCCAAGGAATTCTTCAAAGGGCTCCAAGTCACATTTTAAGCCTAGGTAGCTATGACTTTTTTGGTTTTGCTCATAGACTAAGAAGAATCTGGTTGAGTTTGGCATAGATCTAGGAGCCTGGCATTGGTATAAGATGTTCGGCCTGGTCTCCTTAGGTTCTGATACAAAAATGGGTACCTGAGCATTTTTTTTTGTCATTAGAAGCCTTCTAGCAAGCGTCATGAAAGCAGGAATTTTATCCAACTTCATCAACATTCAATTTTCATGTTAATATTTTGCCTTTCTGCCTCCTCTTCCTCTAGGAAAAGACTCAAGTCTTAATAAAATCCTAGCAAATAGGATGGCTTATTCATGAATAGACCATGAAACAGCATCAGTTCTGGAGAGGTTGTCCAGAGCAACTGCAGCCAAGGCTCGAAATCTCCATGTCCAGCTAACCAGAGGTTTTACCTCAAGTTCTTAACACTCTGCACAAGCTCCCAGCCACCAGAAATGGATAAACAAACTCAGACAGAACGGATTATTCAGGTACAAACAGCCAATGTCTTTGACATTTCTGCACTTGCACCCTTATGTGCCACATGTCACAGAGATCTCAGATGTTTAAGAAAGGACCTGTGAGACAAGAGCCTTAAAATATCTGCCAAGGACACACAATAAGGGACGTAAAAATTTAAAGAGGAAATTGGAAAAGCAGTGGGATTATTAATTGCTACCATTTAAGCAAAGCAGTCTGGGCTATTAGGACCCTTTGTGCCTTGACATTTGTAGTCTCAGCAAATTAGATCCATAAAGGAAATTGGCCTCTCTGGACACAGGTGAAATCAGATGTAATACCAAGGGTTGCTTGTTAGTTCGTGACTCTTTGGCCTGCTGAAAATAAAATGCACTGAGGTCCATGCTGCCTTCCCCAGCTTGGGGATGCGTTATCCCCATGCCAAGGTGCAGGAGGAATATTCAGCAAAGGCACAAACCCACGTGGTTTGCAGAGCGGGTGATGCTGTTACCTGCCTCCATACACATGTTTGTGAGGGGCAATTTTGCTAGGTCAAAGGACTCACAGGGTTTTATCCTCTCTTTTCCTTTCGGGTGATTTGAGTCCCTGTTGCCTGTTGAACCATAGGGTGGCGAATCCAAATTGCCATCCCAATCTCATTTGATTCAACAGACTTTGGAGCCAGCACAGGCTCAAACTTGGCATGTTTTCTTGGACCTCAGTATCTGATTATTATTATTATCATTAATATTTTAGAAGAACTGGAAGTGAGAAAAAAAAAAGGAAAAGGATCTGCTGAGCAAAATCTTACCCTGTGCTCAGGAAACCAAGCATTGCTCCAGGAACACAGACAGGATGGTCGGGATGTACCCAGGTGCCTGGTGGCATTCTGGCATGATCTCACTGCCTGCTGTTCCCTGTAAAAGCAGCATATGGGAGCTTCCTGCTCCCTGGGATCTTAGTTAAGGATAAGCTTGGTGCCTTGTCTGTTTGAAATGTGGAATTTTTGAGGCCAAACGAGACCCAAAGGTAAGCGAGCACATTGTGTGTTCCCAGGGCTTTATTTGGTTTTATTGATTTTTGTTGATATAATTTCCAACTTGATTAAAGAAGAAGAGTGCAGTACCCTGTAAAGTATTATCTGGACTATTAATTATATCTGGACTATTAATTACATCAACCCCTAGGTTGTTTGCTACCAGCCTTAGGTTTGCTGAAAGGCAATGTTAGGTGTTTGGTAGTTTGAAGTCAGTTTAATGCGGATTCCTCCAGAACTCAATGATTACTATACAGTGGTCCCCATCATGGAGCACTAGAAAGAAAGACCCACGTCTTTATATTAACTTAATTAAATTAATTTATATTAATTTAGAATAACCCATAACGTCCCAGGAAAACAGACCCCTCAGCTTGGGAAGAGCTTATCTCAACATCATGCAGTCACATGGATAGGGTGCAACCTTCGTGCCGTGATCATTTTAACCCCAGGAAAGCCCAACTTTAGTGCATGCTCTGCCGAAGAAGTGATGCTCAAAATAAAGCCCTCGAGTTGCGCAGGTGGATGGAGAGCAGCGCCGTTTCCTACGAGAGCAGCATTAACAAAGACTGTGGGTAGGAGCCTGCTGGTGAGAGACCCCCATAATCGCAGAGCAAGTGAACAGCGCGCGCTTAAAGAGCCTGTAATCCCATATTTACACAACAGTCCTAATGGCTCATTCAGAGCCCTCCTGAAGAACCGAGTAAATAGTGTGGTTAGGAAGCCTGTTCCGTTGTATTTACTCACTCGAGCGGCTGCTGTGGGAGCTGTGAATGTCGTGGGGAGCTAAAAGGAGCCTTCTTTTGCTTTTGGGGAGGAGGTGGAGGCTCTGAAAAGCTAACTAATAATGATACTGAAAACCGCTTTCAGTGGAACTATAGCTTCACTTTGCACCAGCCAAGGAGAACAACCATTAGCCCACTTTGTGGGAAAAGGGATGCATTTATCATCACCTGGAGCCTTTTCAGAGAGGCTGGATGTGCTCTGAAAGAAAGACATGGGCTTATTCAACAACAGGTTATTGAGCTCAATAGCACTCACCTGTTTGGCGGGAAAAAAAATCATTCTTTTCACTGCAAGAACCACTGTAAAGATAAAAAATGCTCCTTTTTACACATATGTTATTCAAATGGTCTTTTCTGCCTTTGAAATGTACCGCGTTTGAGATTGGACAACGAAATTACTCTCTCCAAAGTTTATGCGTGTAAACACTAAAACCATCAATAAGCCAAAACTATGTTTTTAAAAATGAAGCTGACATTAAATATTTGGAGATTTGCATTGCAACTAAGTAGAAATCCAAAGTTAGTGGTCAGTTATGAAATGAACCTTAAAGATCTGACAAAACCTACTCAAACCAGCACAATTCACAAAAAAAAAAGCCAAACCAAACCAAACCAAAAAGCTAATATGTAGCATTAACTGGAATCTAAAAAGATTCCAGAACGCTATTCAAGATTGTATTTAAAATCTTAACTAATTAAGCCTCAGAATTCCCATGAGATACAGGTAAGGGCTGGAACAGTGTGAATAATTAATAAGAAACCAGTTATGCAATGGACTTTTCTTTTTGTTTCTGATCGTCTATACAAATCATTAAATCTATTTATTATGCCCAATGACTCACACAGTTTTGTCAATAATACTTTGCTTGGAAATTGTTTAATTGTAACCAGACAGAAAAAGAAAGGAAACCTGCGCTCTTATTTTCCTCAAAAGCATCCAAGTGACACGGGATGAGCTATGAATCGAATGCTTAGTAACTGAATGCATTGCTTAAAATTTCTGTTCGGTGAACAATTTAAGGCTTTTTCTGGATGTCAAAGGAAAGGACAAGAGGTTTAGGCAGTGCTGTAGACCTGTTTATGGCCACACACCTTCCAGATAGGGTGATGTATAGAAACTGGCTGCATCTGTATGGAAAAAGGCACAAGGAGAAGGCATTGATCCTCCTGGGCTTCCACATGGCTGGGGACCTAAAACTTAAAGCAACTGCTGTTACATCCATGTCACCTTGTTCAGAAGGTCCTTCCAGGGGTCCTACAGCCCTGAGCACTGATGCAGCTTGACATTTTCCGTCCTTGGTGCCGAGATTTGCCACCTCCATCTCTTCCCCGCGCTGACTCCCAGTAGTCCCTACCCTTAATTTGTGCCTTGGGATTTGTAAAAGTTGTTCCTTCACGGTAGCAGAGGCAATGAAGTTAAGAGCAGCTATTCGGAAGCATTTTTTCAAGTATGTCCTTTCTCTTCTTTACCTTTATCTCTCTTTTTTGTCCTCCCCTGAGCTGACATTAAAGGACCCATCTGAAAGGGCAGCAGAAATGGCTCTATCAGCCCTCACTAGGCCTGAGGGCACTCAAGACCCCCTGAGTGCAAAGGGATTTTAAGAGGATTTATTCATGCTGCAAAGGGCACCTATGTGCATGCAGGGAGGACCTGCTGCTCCACACGGGAAAAAATCCTGGAATAAAATGTAAAGGTGGGAAGAGAGCTCCAAGGATTCCCACATGTACGGCTGTCCCCTGGTTTTACAAATGAACCATTTAAAATGGCTTAGCAAAACCGGAGAGATGACAAAGATTTGGCATTGATCTCATTCTCCTCAGCAAGGCTTCTCGTGTAATTAAGTGTTATCATTCCCGCTCCGTTCGCAAGCAGCAAAAGCAAACGCTCATTGTCGGGAACGTGGAGGATGCGGCCAGTCAGCAACAATATTACGGGATGAGGAGGATGAATATTTTTATATTTTTTGGCTTTTCATGTCTCTGGATTACACAGGAGAGCAGGGAACAGCTGAGCCCATAGCTGTAGCTCCCAGCATATTCTCTGGCATCACTTTCAGATCCAAATATCCCAGGTTCAGCAAATTTTTTTCTGAATTGAGGGGCCCCAGAGACTTGGGGAGGGCTGAGTATTGAGGACGGGATGAAAAACCCTATTTTGTGCCTTCTTTAAGACCCCTCACCAATCCTATTCCCTTCCACAACTCAGCCAGGCCCTGGTAGATGAAATAAACCACAAAACTCAAAAAAATGCCTTCGGAGATGGCTTGTTCCTATCAGTTCAATTCCCTCGTTCCCGGAGGAGTTGGGAAAGCGAGGGCAGGCGGGTTCGGGTAGGACTGAATTGCAATTAGCTCTGCCTTGATTGAAAGCCGCTCCGGGACTTGGGATCGCATCCTCTTCCCCCTCGGATCCTCGGCTGCCTCCGCTGGATGCTGCTCCTCTGGGGCCAGGCTGCTTCCACGCTCCATGCGCATTCCCGGATTTTTTTAGCGCTGTCAGGATGTTGGCTCGGTGGCATCTTGGGTTCTTCTCTCAGAAGCTTTAGCTAATTAAATGTTTTAAGATGCCACGATGAAAGTTATATAGACACAAGCAAATTTTATGAACTGGGAGCGTTAATTTAAACTCAATTCCAGCAGAGCACGCTGCAATGTTTCGGGCTATTAGCCAATCACTAATGTAGACTATGGAACGGTTAATACAAGTTCATTGAAACCCTCGACATACTTTGATTTGCTGAACAGCTTTAATTTTCCCAAAGCTGATCAAATAATAATAATAATAATAGTAATAACAACAACAATAACAATAAAGACAGTTCTAATGTGATCAGCTAATCTGATGCTTTTGCTCCCAGTTTATTTTTAATTTCTGGCAGGAGTGGTATTGGAAATTAAAAGGCTCTCTTGACACTCGAGTGGCTCGAATCTCACACCAGATGAAATGAGGTGACTGAAGCAGCTCTGGGTCTTTTATTCTCTTCCATCATTATCGCAGTTAATAGGAAGAAACAGGGAGGTTGCCCAGTAGTAAAGGCTGAAGAGCTGCCTCCCCCAGCTCCTTTTTGTGCCAACCAAGATAAAGTACTAATTATCAGGCCAGCTCAAGCTCATTTGTAGGAGGAAGGGAATTGAATGCTGCTTCAATGAAAGGAGTTAGCTCCTATGTGCCCTTGGGCAGGGATCGAGGTGCTTTAGTGATGGAAGTGGCCAAGTGACAATAAATACCTTGAAGTGATGGGCAGAGCTCGCAGTGGTGAGTCCCACATCGCTGCAGACAGATGGGTCTTTCATGGGACCCAAAATCTCAGGCCCTTTCCAGGTTGGGATGGTTTGGATGAACAGGATGGAAAATAAATTATCAGTTGCAATGCTATAGGAGGACAGTCCTAGAAGAGTCTCTAGGAAAGACTTTAGAGTCCGTCCAGGTTGTTTCTCTGCACAAAGAACGGAACAGCTCAGACTAAACCGCTCTTGACAGAAATTTGCAAACACTGGTCAGCTTCTAAGGTCAACAAGGCTGAAAGAGTGGAAAAAGGGAGCGTTTTCCTTGTTTTCCTTGTTTTCCTGGCCAGTATCTTTGGTGACCCCCTATCTCCTGCATGGGAGGGATTAGGGAGCAGGGTTGGAGCAGGAGCACCAGTGACCGCAACAACTTCTGTGCCAAGCGGGTAAATGAATTTCAGGCTAATGCAGGTGGGTGTTAAATATTTGCTGTGCTTCATTAAGAGGGCCTTTGTCACTAATTACCAGGAGATGTTAAAGGAGATGGCATGTATTTAAACCTCAGTGTTTGCCTTTGAAACGCGGGTTCTTTTGCCACTTTCCCAGACTCAGCAGCTCTCCCATTCCCGCAATAGCAGAGGGGCTCAATGGATGAGTCACTGCCCTTGAAAATAAAAGGTGATTCCTTTTATCCCTCAGCCTTAGCCCTGACGTGAAGGATGTCCAGGGCTGAGGACTTGCTGGACACGGTGGCCTCAGCCACCCCTCGCTGGCCACGCTCGTGTCAGTCACACGGTCTCCCTGCCATGGCTGCTGTCCATCCATGGGATGCCAATTCCGGAGCTGGGGAAAGCCCTTCTGGGCATTTTTCAGCATCTCCTTTCAGGGCATGCGGATTGCACAGCCGGGAGAGCGGACAATCTTAACCATGTAATTAACAGGGCAGCTCCGCGGGGGTGAGGAGCCCTTGGCCCTTTCTGCATTGCAGGAAGAGCAAAGAAGGAATTCTTAAAACACTCTGGCTGCTCCCTGTGGCGATTCCCAGCTCCAGGGGCTGCTGTCTCCTCCAGATGGGTGACCAGAGAAATGCAAGACACCAGCCTCTATCCCATAGCATCCCATCACATCCCATCGCATTGCGTCACATCCCATCCCATCGCATCGCATCGCATCGCGTCCCATCCCATCCCATCCCATCCCATCCCATCCCATCCCATCCCATCGCATCGCATCTCATCCCATTGCATCCCATCCCATCGCATCTCATCCCATCCCATCCCATCCTATCGAATCCCATCCCATCCCATTGCATCCTATCCCCTCCCATCCCATCCCATCTCACCCCATTCCATCCCATCCCATCCTATCCCATTGCATCCCATCCCCTCCCCTCCCATCCCATCCCGTCTCAAGCCATTCCATCTCAACCTATCCCATCCCATCCCAACCCATTCCATCCC
>VWPW01031926.1:13856-35298 GCA_013389825.1 Crypturellus undulatus
ATCCCATCCCATCCCACCCCTTCCTATCCCATCTCCTCGCCTCCCCTCCCATCCCATCCCATCCCATCCCACCCCATCCCATCCCCAAATGCCTCCCGGCTCACAGAGCACCTCACTCAGAGCCAACCTGCTTCAAGGATACACAGTAAATCCCACTATTTCCTTGTCTTTTTAGGCTCCACAGCAAAGGCAACGCTGCTGAAAGACACTGTTCTACTCCATTATTGGCCTTGAATCAATCGAATTAATTATTCCAATGGGAATTTCTCCTAGCAAGCTATTTTCCTGTACAGTGCACTTGGTAAATACTAACTGCCTCGACTAAAATCTTCCTGTTAATAATCAGGAATTTTTTTTTTTCCTGAAGAGGAAACTGAGGCATGGGAAGAGGTAAAAGACTTGCCCAGGGCACGGTAAAAATCAGTACAAAAATGAAACATGAAATATTCTACCAGCCCACTTATAGGAATATGTAGCTTATAATTACAGTGGGTGATGGGGTAACTCTTTTTCTTAAAATAGCACATTAAACAGCAGTTTTCAAACTTTCCCCACCTGCATTTCTCCAATATTTTCTAGTGAAGAAGGTGAGTCCTGAATAGCGCATTTAACTCCTTTTATAACAAACCTGGTTTTCTCAGTTGCATCTTGCTGATCGCTTAAAAACAGTCCATGAACTCCTGTAGATCCCTGCTGTACTAATTAGAAACCATTGTAGATACAACATTTTCTTCACAGTGGAAAAAATGATGTGAGGAAATCCAAGTCAGAACTGGAAAAAAGAAAATTCCTAACTGTCCATCAGGCAGGATTCCTTGGCAACTTTTGTTTTGGAATTTTAGAGTATTTTTCCATAGAAAGAGAAGACATTGCCCCAAAAAAGAGACATATTTCTATTGGTAGTAAACAGCAACTATTCGTGTGTTTTTGTAATTGTTTTGTTTTTATTTTTAGTAAAGAGATGCTAAAAACATTGCCAGTAGCAAATATGTAGTAATGGTAGCTATTGGCATTTTATCAGCTTTTTATTTATGCACTCCTATATACATGTTAAACTCAAATTATGCAGATGTAAAATTATCCTGTAAAAATATTGCATGAATGTGGCAAGCATTAAACATTTCAAGACTTAAAAATTCCCCAAACAAAAGTTACCAGAGTTTTTCTTTCACTACAATTGAAATTTATTCCCTGGAAGAAGATGGTTATGTTTCATTGATCCCAGGAAATTTTCTTTTTGACTGAACAGCCTTTCTTGATAAAAAATACTATGGATGTAGAATTTCTAAACTGCTGCAATCCAAATCTACATTTGCAGCCCGTGCTGGAAATGGGCTACATAGTGGGTTATATAAAGGTATAAGCTTGAAATATGAAATATGGGATTGATCTCGTCCTTTGGTGCCTTAGTTTCAACCGGATCAGAAACTCTTCCTTTCTAGATCATAACTCCCAGTACAGAGGGCCTTACAACAAAGTGCCTTCTCAAGAGGTAATTCGGTCTGGGATCCTCAAATGTATAAATTTGAAACTTAAGTCAATCCAAAATAAGTCCAAATAAAGGCAAAAGGGAACTTTTAAATCACTGAGGCAGCCACAAAGGCGCTTTTCAGGGGATAGGGAAGGAGAGGACCCCACGGGAGCTGACACGACCTCAGCTGCATCCCAGAAGCTGGTTCCATAGCGAGTACCAAGTCAGATGTTGGGAGAATCAGCCAAGGTCCTGCCAAGATTTGATGTCCAACCCGACTCAAACTGAGGTAAAGAAGCTCTATGAAGAGAAAAACAACCCTTCTGGCAGAATCAACACGAGCAAAGCGTCTTCCTCCAGAGGAAATTACCCGAGAACACAGTGACATGACAAAGCCACCCTGCCCCTATGGGTAATTTACGGTGTGTTTGGATGAGCCGTTCCAACAAGCCTGAACTCACCCTCATGGAGCCGAGATCTGCCTGAATTACAGCCCATCGTCAGCGTAGCGAGGCGATGGGGACATCACGTAGCACTGTGACACGTTGCCTGAGAGGAGCAGAGTAATTTGTCACCGTCGGTGCGTGAGTTGGGGAGCCAAGATGCGCCCATCATCTTGTGCTTCACCCTTGTGGTGCAAGGATACACTTGGGAAGGCAGTGAGGGCTCACAGGGCAGATGTTCCAGGCCCCTGACCATCCTCATAGCCCTGCACTGGTCTCTCTCCAGCAGCTCCACATCCCTCTTGTCCTTTGGAGTCCAGAACTGGACACAGTACTCCAGATGTGGCCTCACCAGGGCTGAGCAGAGGGGCAGGATCCCCTCCCTTGACCTGCTGGCAACGTTCCTCGTAATGCACCCCAGGATCCCATTGGCCTTCTTGGTCATGAGGGCCTCATGGTCAACTTGTCGGCCAAGAAGATGGAATACTGAATTGCTTGGAAATGAAGGAGGGGACAAGAGGCTCCTTTGGCATCTTTCTAAGTTCATCCCATAAGAGTATCAATGGGTGTTTGAAATCCTAAGCATTCTGCAGCAAATCAGCCCACTAACGAGAAAACACACACGTGGCCAAAGCAGTGATTGCACTCAAGCTCCTTGGCTTTAAACCTGCCTCTCAACCTGCAAGAGAAAGTGTTCTAGATAGCAGAAATGCTACAGCTGCTTCATTATAGCTCTGCTAAAGCCCCAAACCCTCAACAAATCCTTTCCTTGGTGAAATATCACTGGAGGGGTCCATCAAATGTCACCACACAGCTACCTTGGGGCATATGGATGTACACTGCTGCACTCAAAGTCATGCCAGACACCAAAGAAGTTATTCAGGTGTCTATATCCTAGACAACATATGGGGTCAGGGACATCTGTACACAGCTGGTGGACATGATGCGGGGATGAAGAGAACTCACGGCATGCCATTTTTCAAAGAGAAATTGGGGGTCTTTTTTGTTATTTGTTATGATCCCAGCTAAACCTTCAGAGATTTCCTTAATTAGCATCATTAGACACACAGCTTAATCTTAAAATCCCGGGCTTGTCAGCACAGCAAATTAAAACTTTGTTTTTCTTCTCTTCTGTACACCAGGTTGGAGAGTATGTGAAGGAAAACAGGGGTCTCCTGACGGTTTTGGAGAGTGTGAGAAACCGGCTTTAATTTTTGATGACTGGAGCAGCGTAGGCAGAATGGGTGAACTAGAAGGGTCAATTCTGGGCCAGAAAGGGTAACCAGAGGTGGCTACATTTAAAGGAAGACCTATGACTTTGTATAGAAGAAGAGCTGAGCATAGAGTCAGCTGCCTCCCCCACAGCAAGAGATTTCTAAAAATCCTCCAGGAACAGTGGGAAAAAGAAATGCTTCAGCTAATGAACACTGAATTCTAGCAGAAAGGAGTATCACAAGTATCTATGACATGCGCATTAATACCAAATGAGTTAGTTGTGATTGATGTGATTCCAGTGAACACCAAAGGAATTAATAATGATTAGGGTCATTATTTTAAAGCATTACACCCCCCCAAAAACCCAAAGGGAAAACAATTAGATGTCTTCAGTGGTTATCTTTCACAGTATACTTACTGCAGTGATCACACATGATATTATGCCTATTAATCAACAAAATGATGGAAAATAACATAGCTCGCATATATCCAAGAGACAATCCCTACAAGCACATACCTTATTTGATGTGCTTCTCAGTCTGCCACAGAAAT
This sequence comes from Crypturellus undulatus, assembly GCA_013389825.1. Taxonomy (NCBI): domain Eukaryota; kingdom Metazoa; phylum Chordata; class Aves; order Tinamiformes; family Tinamidae; genus Crypturellus; species Crypturellus undulatus. The sequence continues at coordinate 17,538 of VWPW01031926.1, forward strand.
AGATTGATTTTCTGTTTGTCTAGCAGAAGAAGGTTTCTCCTGAGTTTGGAAATGGGTTGGAGAGTCATTCAGCACAAAAAAATCAAAAATAAACAAAATCTCCCACACTCAGGGACGCATTTTGCGTTTATATGACCCTGCTTGGCTTTGGTGGGACTGAGGGAGAGAAACTGAGAGCAGAGCTTCCCACGTAACTGGGTTGTTTTTAGCTCATGTGCTCCAAGCCCAGTCCAATTAGACCTTCACCAGTAACGAAGGGCCATGGTGAACCTTATCACTGTCTTGCAGTGAGGAAACTGAGGCTCTGAGATGCCACGGGGCTTTCCTGAGGTCACTCACTAATCAGGACAGAGCCAGAGGGAAATTCTGGAATTTGGCGCTCTGCATTGCCTGCCGAGTTAATCCTCTCCCTCTCGTTCATCTCTGGTGCATCGTTTCCCTTCTACCAGCAGTGGGTTGTGACCCCAAGTCATGGCTCTTCTCCATCATGGTCCTCGCGGTGCAAAAGGAGCGCTCAGGAGCTCAGCGCGGTGTCTAACACGGATGGGGCAGCATCTCCCATAGAGGAGACATGGAAAACAGGAGGTTTCCATAGCGCAACCCTACGCGGACGGCGAGGTGGCCACAAGGTGCTTCCATCAGTGCCTATAGGGACGTCGAGGTGGCCCAGGCCACTCTGGAAGGGGAGCACAACTCGCTGCCACCCGCTCTGAGGGCCCAGCCTCATAGTCAACTCCAGCCTGGTTGTTCATATGGATTATATATCCTCCTGTTATTCCAAGGAGCGCGGGGAGCTGGCTGGGAATGGCTGGGAAGGGGAAGTTGGGTGGCAAGGAGCAATTGGCTGACAATATTTGGGCTCTGTCCTCACCCCGGCAGGGACGGCTGGGATTGCATGAGCTATATAACTCATATAGCTCATATAGCATGAGCTATATAGTTCATATAACATGAGCTGTAATGTTACCGTACACCAAAAAGTGCCAAACCACAGCAGCATCTCTCCTGTCGAGCGCAGTGACGGCCACCGTTGTCACACTGAAGCTGGAGCAAGGGCAGGAGGACGAGCTGCATCGCAAGGCAATGACAAACAGCAGCAGCTCTCAGCAACAGTTTCTTCTCCAAGTTAAATTTCAGCTGTAATTACACCGTCGCAGACCTCACGCGCTTGGCTTTTCCTTCCAGAAAGTGGTCTGAAGTCGCCAGCCAACTCTCTGCATCCCTCAGTCACAACTTTGATGATTAACGTCCCCAGGCTGGGCTGAGAATCTCAATAGGAGCCTGTAATCAAATTCCAAATTGATTCCCGTGGTACGGGATCAGAGGCACGAGGAGGAAGCAATCCTGATTTTGCAGCCAAACGCCAATTAGATCCTCAGTGGGTATCAAACGAGCTGGCACTGTTTTCCCTGGAAGAGATCATGCTGATTTACACCCAGCTGAAGATTTGCCATGCTGGCCTTTCCGTGCGCGCTAATCCCGTATTCCTGCTCCGTGTGTGGCTCAATAATCCCATATGGAGGTGGGAAAAGGGGTTTTCTGAGACCATGGGCGTCCTTATCTCTGGAGTAAAGAGGAAAGAACTTGGTTTCTTGTTGGCCTCAGGCAATGGAGACAAGTGCAGTCCTTATTTTACAGCCCATTTTAGGTTGCTTAGAAGCACTGAAGTTGAGCTGTGGGAATACAAGGTCTTTCCTGCCCCGATTTCCTGCTTTGGGGGAAGCATGGATCAGGCTTCCCCATCTCCTTTGGGGACACTCTTGGTCCCAGGGACAAGGCTGCGTCTTTGGAGCCATCAGAGCATCACGACGATGCAGGACATCCCCCTGGGGCTGCCACCACCTTCTCCCCACATCTGCCCTTAGTGCTGCTTTCACCCTCATGCTCCTGCAGAAATAAAAGGGAGAAAAAAAGGCCCTCATCTCTTTCCCAAAGTCTTTAGGATCCTTCTAGGCCACCTGGAACAGGCTGTACAGCTGCACATGATCTCAAGCCACCCTGCAGCAAACTGCCCACCTGGCATTTCTGCTCATGGTGCACGGCCCTGGGAGAGCATCCTGCTTCCATGTAGGAACAACCTACGTTACAAATTGCAGAAGCAAAATGGAATATATTTAGGGAATTAACAGTATGGAAAATTATCCAGGCTATTAAAAGCCGCGTGAACATGCTGAATATCATCCATTTTAAGCGTACACAAAAAAACATCATTTTGAAGGGGATTATTGTTTAAATAGGCAATAGGGGTTCTAGCAGATAAGCTTCCCGCTCCTGTCTTCGCTTATTGTCTGGAGTACATTATCTCCACCATAATATTCTCAGCTCTCTCCAGGAGCATTGTCAGAGTGAAATGCTATTTTAAAAGTATATGTTTATGTTTCAATAGACTTTATAATAGCAAACACAACTGCCTAAGACACTGTGAGAGGGGGAAAAAAAGGAGAAGGAAAAGCAAGAGGCAGAGGTTGCAGCTTCCCCAGGATTGTGTATGGCAGGAATATGTGTTACCAGCTAAAGACCCCCAGGTTTCCTGGGGTGTTGCACGTCCTCCCCTGCAAACCAAATCAGTAATGAGTATATTGGATTTTCAAGCCTTCATTTTAAAGATGGTAAAAGGTGCAAGCCCAAGTCATCCTGGAAAATTGTCCTTCCTTGTCTGAATTGGGGGAAATTTGGAGTGCCCTGATCCTTCTGTGCCTTGAAGCCACCCCTTGGGCTGGCTCTGTGCCTTGCATGTGTTTTACTCTGTATTTTGCCATGCACATTTGTACACGTGCATGACTGTGCATTCCTACACGGGAAGGAAGGGGCAGAAACCATCCCCAGCCTGTAATTCACTTTGGAAAGTGTCAGACATCTTTACAATGTATTTCTGAAAAATATACTGTGTAGAGAGAATTTCTAACAAGCTTCCGTGTGATTTTCATCTCTCTAGTGAGAGAAACCTGATAAAGATCCATTCTCACATCTTGGCATAAAATCATATCTTATTGGTTTAGATCATTCTGTGTCTTATTTTTTTTATAGTACTAGTGTTTTCTAGTTCCAGCAGAAAATACAAACACTCAAGAGATCTCATTTTTCTGCTAAATGGATTTTCATTTCACATGAGTTATCTCTCTCTAGATATAAACATACACGCACACAGATATCCCACAAACACCCCCTCATGTTAAATGCCAAAGATACCATTAAACGCAACGTTAAAATAAAAATCCACAGGCTCATTCTAAAAAATCACCTCTTTTACACATTCACGATTTAAAGGATACTTAAACAGACGTTCTTCAAACTTGAGTCAATTTTAGCCTTCCCAGTGAAAGGCATAAAGCAAGCTGAGCAGTAATGCTCATGGGGAGCTATTTTGGGCACAGCGCACATAGAAAAACTCCATTCTTACATATGGGGTGGGTGTCTTCCCTGCTCTTGCTTACCTAAATAGGTCAGCTCAACAGAAGCAAACTCTATGTAGCCACGAGAAAAATATTATAGAAAAATATTAATCTGAAAAGAGAGAAATACTTACTTCCTCTCCGAGAAAAAAATAGAGGCACTACAAAGGACAGTCAGAATACTGAATTTATGGCATGCTTTTTCTTCCAGCTTCAGAGCCAAAAATCTGCTGTCAGTTACATTAGTATAAATCTGGAGCAGCTCCACTATCATCATTAGAGTTACAGGCCAATTATGTAATGAAAAGAAGTATTTCAGGCTTGCCAAAAATCTTAAATGTACGTCCCGCTCCAGGCTGCACTGAAAGCCTAGATAAGTGGCCTGGATTTCAGCACACCCTGCACCAACATTTCCTGTCACACACCTATTATTATACCTATCAACAGCGTATGTACGGATTTATACGGTGGAATCAGGCATTATTTGACCTCTAGTGCGGAGAGCGAAAAGGAAGTCGACCCATTGACTTTCCGTGTCTTTGATGGTAAAAACTACAGACAAAATGCTACTCGGAAGAGCCTGATAGATGGCTGGATAAAATATCCAGAGGGATCTTAATGCATCCATTTGCCCTTCCTTTAGATACCAATGTCAAGGGAGATCGTATCAGCAGGTGCTGGTGGAGTTGGGATGACCCGGGTGGATTCAGATGGTTTCAGGTCCAAAGCAAGGTAGTCAGTGCCATCAATCCTCATTTTTAAGGCTCTTCCCTGTGAATCCCATGGTGAGAGGCTTGAGTAGCAACCACTGTTTATGAGAAAAGAAGGTCAAGGGTCCAACCAGGAGCTTCTCTGGACCTCCAGGGCATCAGGGGCTGCTGCACTCAGAGGGGACAGGAGCAATTTGTCCTCAAGAAAGGACAGGAGGCAGCAGGAGGGACGGACAGGCTCATGGCAGGGAGATGGGAGAGCAAGGACAACAGTGTGGACACGGCACTCGGGACCTAAGGAAGTTTTGCTAAGGATAGCAAATACTATAGCAATGGAGAAATGGCAAGCTGGTTATCCATCAACTTGAATATGTGAACTCCATCAGCTCAGTTATCGGATCTCTCATCTGGGCATAGCAGAATTACTAGAGCTTTCCAGCAGAAACCGCAGATGTGTGGGAATGCTCTTCCTGTCCTCCTCCACTATGCGGAGAGAAAGAAAATCTCCCTCATTTTACAAATAATCCGGTGTTTCAGCAGCTTTCCGCAGTGGTGGGAGTTTCAAATCCTTGTGCTACCAAATCCTGAGCACCAACCTATTGGATACTCTCTGACTGGGCACCAAGTGCTCACCTTGCCCTTAGGGTTCATTACAGAAGGTTCATGAGCATCTCTGGTCCCGGGGCTGTAGGCTATTATCAATTTATGGTAGATTAAATATTGGGTATTTGCTCTTTCTAATTTAGCTAAAAAGCCAATGTGAACTGGCATTTACACAACAAAAAACACCTACCAAAACCTTCCTACCAGCTCTGCCTAAATCTGAGCCCCACAAAGCTGCTAACCTGGAACGTGCATCCTCACACGTGCACATATGTCCCTCTATATCCATATGGATTCCGTAACAGGGTGGTATTAAGCTCCAGCCGTGCCTGGGGAGCGGGAACGCTAATCGATTCTTATTTTAATGTGCTGTTGAAATGTGGAATTTGCGGAGTGCCTGATGTGGGCTCTTCCCCCATCTTCCCGAAGATGCAGAGTATGTAGAAATATGAAAGGAAAAAGAAAAAACAGGTTAATCCCGGGGGTGTAATTGGCCGGCAGTGACTGGAAGGTAGCCAAAACGTCAGAGGAAGAGGGGAGAACACTGAGTAATGAACCACATGCTTTTAATTTCACTTAAGAAAGCAAAGAGGGAAAACCGGAGCTGTATCCATTGGGACTGCAATCAATATCCAAGCAGATAACAGCAAACTGGTATTTGGGGCAGAAAGCTGCCCCGGCCCATTAGTTTATTGCTCGCCTGGCTTCAGGGAACGCTCTGCTCCTTGCTGTGGTTTTGGCTCCCGCTTTGATCCTTATAAACACTAGGGAGCAGCAGCTTCCTTCCAAAGCTCCCGGCTGCGCGGGATGTCAGCTCCGAGGATGCCAGGCTGGAAAATGCAGGGAGAAGCGGCAGCAGGGGAGGGGACTGCTGGTAAGACGTTCCTGATGATAATTTGATTGCATGCATTAATGATCAAAGTGTTGCAGACTAATTGCCAACACTTACCTCTTGGATATTAAGTTATCATTTATTCTTCCCTCCACTTCTTAGCTTAGCGGTACCCCCCGTTCAGGGGCATCACGGGCAGCCGGGCATCACTACCTGCATCCAGATGCCTCTTGCAGGGCAACAAGATCTGGCTGGGGTCCCCGCAGAGCATCCCTCCTGCAAAGCCACCAGCTGCTCCGTGTGGTGGCTCTTTCCCACATCCCAGTGTCTCAGGGAAGCAGTGCGGGATGTTTGAGGGCGGCAGAGCAGGTTTGACCATGATTTAAAATGACTTTTAGGGAAAAAAAAAAAAGGAAAAAAAGAANGCCATGGTTTAAAATGACTTTTAGGGGAAAAAAAAGGAAAAAAAGAAGAAGAAATAAATCAACCACCTCTTCTTCTTCCCACCTTCAAGGAATGACCAGATCATGCAGGACAGGGACCTTGCAGGGCCTCTGAGCATTCCCCAACAGGCACCTGCCAAGGCAGAAGTGCCAATAATGCCAGTCCCAAACAACGCGCTTTTGAGGCTGCTTCCAGCATCCTTTTTAGCTAGACAAATGCCAGCCTGCTGCCATCTGGTAGCCAGAGGTACTAAAAGCCTCGGTGAGGAGGCACGGGGGACCTCAGGGGTGTCAGCAGTTGCTAACAGGTTGCGGAGGAGGAGATTTCTCTCTAACCGGGGACTTTGCACGCTTGAAGATGGACACAAAAGAGAAGTGTCCTTGCCTCCTCCTGTGCCTCCTTTTCCTAGCAGGAGAGGAGCGGAAGGCAGGAGCAAATGCAGGGCTGGATTTTATTTTATGTTTTTAATTAGATTATCTTTAATTGGCTAACACCTTCCCCTGAGCCATCTTGCTCTGCTCGGAGATGAAATGCCACGGAATTGGCCCATTTTCCAAGATCGCTCTGGTAATTCCTCTGTTCCTGAGGATAAATAACCTCCGTACGGTCCTTGCTACCTGCTCGCAACTACTAGAAACAAAAAGAAAATAAAACGAGGACCGGATGCACAAGTGGTGGCAATCAGGAGGGAGTTGCATCCCTTTTATATATTGCAAAGAAATTCTCTCTACTTACAAGGGTTCAACTGGCCTGTCCCACCGCCTCCTTTCCCAGCACAGAACTGAAGTTGTGGCTAAACCAAACCTGAATTGCTGCTCATTCTGACGTGGTGCTCGAACACAAGTGGGTCCCCGTGATCTGGTGATGGTCTCGTGGCTTCTTCATTACAGATCCCTGTGCACAAAGTGCCCGTTATTGGCACGGCAAAGCCACCGGCTGCGGTGACAGAGCATCCATCGCCTCCCAAAAGGCTCTGATGAAAGTGGAGCAGCCACTTTCCCTTCCCGGGGCAATCCTTTAGCATAAACAGGGATTTAAGTGTGCCTGATTCCCATTATCTGCCGTTGTTACACTCTTTCCCACAAAGAAAGGGCTTTGTAATTTGACCAGCTCTATCAAACACGCTCCTAGGGATGAAGATGTCCCATTAGATGTTACTGGGGGTGCCCGTTCAGTGCTGAGGAAGGGTTCAGCCCTCCTGGGAAAAGGAAATTCCAGTTCCAAACTGATAAGCTGAGCTTGATCTTAGTGGAGAAGTGCTTGATCTTAGTCCAAGTGTCCATGTGAGCACTTGGCTATTCTGCTTAAATGGTGACAGAGCAGAGCTCATCTCACACCTGGGTCTCCACCAAGCCAAGAGGGAGCTCCAGGCACGACCTGGCTGTTCCTGGCTTTGCGTCCGAGCCAAGGCTGAGTCGGGCCAGTCGAAATCAAAGCCTCTGCTGAGCCAGAAGGTCTCTCTGATGCATCCCCCATGCAAAACGCATGTAGGTCCAAGCACCTGCACACCTGCTTTTCATTAGACCATGTCAGGACCATTGGGCATCCAGAAATGCAGTCAAACAAGCATCACCCAAGCCGTAAGGAGTAGGTTAAAGTGGCAAAAATATCTTCCGAGTTACAGGACTGAGTAAATCTGAGAAAATGCAAATTTCTTCAAAGTCCTTGCAGAGGGGACCTCGTTTTGATTTTCCTTCAAAACAGGAATGACACAAATTGACTCTCAGGTGCCACAGGAATGAGCGTGAGTATTTGAGGGCTTCCATATTTCTCACTCCTGGGTGGAAACAAACACCATAAGAGCAAAATGATGAAGCTGTCCCTCTCCGTATGATTAAAGCGCAGAGGTAGCGAAGGAGGCAGCTCGTGAGTGATGAACCCCAAAGGCTGCCACATTTACTGTCCATGGCTCCGTGTTCACCACGCAGAAAGATGATCTTTGTAAACGCCGACTCATCCAATTCTGCCCTGGATAGGGGGAAAAATCAGGCTGGCTCCTGCCTCCCTCCTGGCAATGCCGATTCTTCAAATGGAAATCAGCCGCCAGATTTGATGATGATGCACGAGCCAGAAGAGAACACAGCTCGCTCTGCCATAGCTCTGTGATATCCTCAGGGAAAACAGGAGTAAAAATCCATTTGTGTTTGCAAACAAGATATGCCTTGAATGTTCGCTGGGGACCTCATGAGCAAGGAGGTGCCAATTTTACTGTCATTTTTCTAAACATCGCATAAAACCTGCAGCCCTAATGCACAAGGTATTTCCTTCTCCACTGAAGACCTTTTGCCCTTGTGTTCTATACTAAAAGTATTTCAATTCCTGGAGGAATTTTTATCCTTCCTAATGCGATTACGGATCTGGGGACCTCTCATGTAGAAGAGGATGTAGGAAAGGAGTGCACTGTCTGCCTCCTTTCCTTCTCTTTGCGTCAAAACTGCCTCTAAACACAATATTTTGTCAGCCCCACAGTTCTCGATACTTGGCAGTCATCAAAACCCACCAGGACCACACATAAATCAACAAGATTTTTGAAATAAAGAAGGAAGGAAAAGACACAAAGCTCTAAAGAGCTCAGCTAGGACTTAGGCGGCTTGGAGAAGGTGCCTTACAAAATTAGGACCTATTGAAGGTTCCTTGATTACACAGAGCCTTTCATTTCACCCAGCAATTGAAGGTTTCCTGACACATTGTCTCTTCCCTCCGCAAGCACCTAATTCTGAAAATGCCCCTAGCAGCTGTGCAGGATGTTTAAAATTAAAGGCAGAAAGGTATTAGTGCTCTCAATTCCTAATTAAGAAGCAAAAATCTATAGCAAATTAGCCGTATAAATAGGAGATGGCACTATAAATACTTCTGTAGACCTTGGGCTGAATCTTTTAGTTCCCACTGTAAATGACTGTTACCCTATGCTCCACATTTGTCTCTACGATTGGATTTAATGGGAGAAAGCTCCATCAAAATCGAGGATGGAGTGGAATCTTGCAGGGAAAATGAATGAGGAGCACAATTTAAAACTATGGACAGGAATCCAAAGGAAAAATTAGCCTGAATAGATGAAAATAATATGTAGTAGGTCTATGAAACTGTGGATGTTTTGCGCCACAGAAAAAAATAAAGGAAAAAGAGGACAGTTAAAACTAGATTGGAGAAAACATCACAGCAGCGAGGGAAAAGCCTGTGGTGAAAGGGGAGAAAAGGATGAGTAAATAAGGCTTTTTGTCCTGAATTTTTGTCCTCAGTGAAGTGGGAAACCTTTCCCGGGTTTACAGTGACAAAGAGAATGTGGCTGCAATCGCTTTTCATTTAAATTAGCAGGTCATCCTGGGAGAGGGAGGAGGGAAAGGAGGGGACCTGCTTCAAATGACTAACACAGAAACAAGGACATCGCGAAGGATGAAGAAAATCACTCAGAAAATGGAGTTTTGCTTACGTATGCCAACTTAGCATAAAGAGACAGGAAAAAAAAAGCGTAAGTTTCTGAAAAAATGCAATGAATGCAGCAAGTTTGAACCGTGGTGATAAGGAGTTTGTATCCAGGTGCTCGTGTAGTAATTGGGTCAATGTGTGCAGATTCCGGAGTGCAGGTGTCCCAGAGGGAAGCTATGGAGCGTGCTCGTAGCAAACCCTGCATCCATCATCCATCCCTGTTTGTTTAGGAGGGAAAAATATCGCTTTCTTCCAAACCCTAAAGGAGGCAACAAATGTGACAGTGAAAGAGAGATGCTACCCGTGTGCCCTTGATAGGCTTTTTGCTTTTGCTGGATAAACCATGAAAGGGAGTTTTAAAATCCCCAGGGTTAGGGTTTCCATGTAGACATGGAAGGGCAGGAGAAGCCCCTTGGGCACTTGGGCTCAGCAAGGTTTGCATAGGGGATAGGGGACTTTGCTGGCCGTCACACAAAGAGATGCTTCATCCTGAGGGGCAGAAAAAGAAATCCATGATAGTGTAGAGCTCCATAGGAATTAACTATTAATTAACTGTTTTCGCCCTTGGTTTTCTGTGGGTAATGGTAATGGCCAGGCACATGGCCATAAAGAAAGTTATAACGTGGCAGATACTTCTGGTTGCAAAGGAAAGGGTCCCTTTATCAGAAGGACATTATTTCCAAACCTTGCATTCATGGCTGTCTTGGATCAAGCCATAAGACCATTTAAAACCTGCTGTAAATAACCCAAAATATGGATAATTAACAGTGTCTTAGCACTTCCTTAACAACCTGAATCCATAGATGGAGAATCAGGAAAAGTGATTCAGGACTGGAACACGCTGGAGAGGTGTTTAATATTTAACTCTCTTGCAAGTTGGGTGAAAAACACTTAAATTAGTAATAAACTCACTAGTATCTCCAAGCAAGGCCAGTGGCTGGACAGACAAAACTCCCATTGATTTTCCTTCAAATAACTGCTGGGGGAATTCAGCATCCCATCCAAATTCCCCTTGAAGTTCACTGAAAGTTTCAGTGAACTTCACTCCCCAATGTGCTACAAGAGGGGCTGGGATTTTTATTTTATTCATGCCATCTATAGGAGCACCCATCACCTGATGCTATGAGAACATCAGCTCTCATCCCCCCTTCCAGGGATAGAGAACATCACTGGAATGACCTGCAATGATGGGGTGAATAATGAATGATTTAGTCATCACCTTGTCACCGCAGGGAGCCTTTGGCCTGTGTTTGGGGATGACTCTAATTACGTACGAGCCCTGTCGGGTCAGAGATGAGATATCTTGGAAAACCTCAATGCCATGAAAAAGAGCTCCCTTTCCTCCCCTTTCTAGGTGCAGGTTCTCCAGCAGGAGATGCCCTTTAAGGACAACACTGGGAATTCAGGTTTACTTTGGAATTTTAGAGAGAGGACCCCATATTTATGCACATAGCATAAGTGGAAAACAAGGATTAAAAGTTTTTACTAGATGCAGGTGCTTGAATGGTTCCATCTGACCTGTCAGAGGGTGTAGAAAGCAACAAGGCACAAGGGAATCCCTGCAGGAATTCTGTTTTCTTGTTTGGGAAACGGAAGTCTCCACAAGCGTGAACTTCTAGTGGGACAAGGATGAAAGCAAGCACGAACAGAGGGCTGTGTTCAAGAAGCAAGCGAGCAAACGGAGAGAAATTCTTCTTGGGTTTCAGAAAGCAATTTGGTTATTTCATCCCACTAACAAGGACTTTGCTGAGGTTGACTTTCTAACTGCAGGTAACTCAAGTGGGCAGTGATTGCTGTTGGTGTTAGAAAAGCTGTAGTGCCCTATGGCATTGCCTGACGTCCTTTATAAGGATGGAGTTACCATGCTACAATGACTAGGAGCCCTTCTGTAAGGATGCTGCACCCTAAACCTGCTCCCAGAATCAAGTACCTACGTGTAGGAAGTCACATAAAGGATGGTTTTGAGGGGTATTCACTTTCCACATGGATCCACCTTAAAATTTCCAGGTTAAATTCATGAGAGGTGCATCCTGACTGTGTTTATAACATCAGCTACATGCACGCACGGAGTCGGTTTAGTAAGCGCTGCTTGGCAATGTGCACAGGAAGCAAGAAGTGAATTCCAAAAGACTTTTCTCTGCAGACATTCAAGAGCCGATGAAAGAGTCGCTCCCTTTGATGTCTAGTCCCGGCCCTGCTGGACCTGCCAGATGCCTGGACCAGAGGTGCGAGTTAGGTCCTGAAAGGCCATTGGGATGAGAGAGAGGTAAAAGAAGAAAGATAAAATGAAATCCAACCCTTTGAGGCAGCTCTGTGTGTCCCAGGCACCCATAGGGAGGGCCAGAACCTAGATTTGATGGACACGGACCTTTATACTCATTCCAACCCCTTTTTTCCTTATGCAATGCCTTGTTCCTGTACTAAAATAAACCCACTGAGTGGATGAGCTTGGCGCAATTAGAGGAGGGGCTGAGAAAGGCAGAATCAGGTAATTCCACTTTAGGGAGAAAGAAACAGCTCTCGGGTGGGCTGGGAGGATACGGTCAGAAAGAGCCTGCAGCAGCCCTGTAATCCTGGCAGTTTTATTAATAAAATGGGAAAACTGCATGAGACAGAGGATCCAGGAGAAGCTCTGGGATCAAGGAGGAAGCTTTACACAGTTTTCCAGACAACATCAGATGTATTTTAATACAAGCCAATGCTTCCTGGAAAAGAGTGAACAAATAATCCAATGCAAAGCAATTTTGCCTGTTTTGTCATGTTTTTCTACTTAGCTTTTAGCATTTGGGGATTTTTTTGCTCTTTCAAGCACAATTAAAGGAACTGTAGAGGATGGGGGTGGAGGCACAGCTCTTTTCCTCTCCCCAGGCTCCAGGTTGAATTAGCTCCGTTTTAAAGTCAGTCACTTTGTTTTAAACAGATTGCAGGCATACGTATTAAGGGTTTTCTGCTCACATAATTATGTATGTAGATCAATAGAAACGCATATTATCAAGTAGGCACACAAATACACATTACAAAGGATACATGTTTTTCATACAGCAATCATTATATACAGCTTAGCGCTTTGGTGACTGACACAACATTATTATAACTAAATTGGAAAACATCTTCTTCTGTAGCACCTGCCTTGCTGTTTGCTGTGGAGAAGGACGGATGGGAGATAGGAGACTCCCCACACTATTCCACATTTATTTGCTTTAATTCTGCGAGAGGAGAGAAACTCCTATGAGAGCAACAGAGGGCAGATCTTAACTTAGAGTCTCTTTTTAAATACCTTTATGGCCAGCTGCCCGGGCCGTGCACGCACTAAGGTGTGCCAGGCTGCACAGATTTTAATTTTTGCCCAAATTAAAAGGTTGTGCATGCTGAGAGAAATTAGTAGGAGCCAGGACATTCTCCTGGAGTGGAGGACACCACAGTTCCCATTCACTCTGTGCCCTGGCCGCTGGCATGTGCAATACCTCCTCATTTCTACCTGGGTATATTGGTATTTATTTTAGTACTGGCATTAGGGGATCTCTTGCAGGATGCTCTTTCTCCTCCCTGGAACTCCTCTCTGCCCTATCTCTTTCCAGCCAGGAGTTTGAATGGTCATTTCGATAGGATTGTCATTCTTTGTGGTACCCTGGAGCCCAAGATGCATTTAGACACTATAATAATATTGATAACGATAATACTAAATAAAGCTGGATTCTTGAGAGGACATTCACTTTAATGAGTCCAGCTCTGCCTGCTACATTCAGAGGTAATATCAGCTATCTTCTTTAATCTGGCCAGCTCATTTAGAGTAATACTTATTGCATAACGGCTTCAGGTATTTGTGAAACCCCCTCTGTCAATAGCAGGATTCAGCCACGTATAACCAGAAGCAGAGCTGGGTGAAGTTTGCTGGATCTGAGAGCTTTGTGAGTGTCCAGTTGTTGACCGAGGAGATGAGAAGGCAGAAATAAGGCCGAAAGACAAAGATATTTCTAGTCCAATAACCTCTCTGGGCAAAAGGCAGATCAGGTCCTGGTCTCTGGACAAGAGCAGATACCTAGAGGTACAGGAGTATCTCTAGATACAGGAGTAGAGCAGGGATACGATGGCATTTTCCAAGTATTTTCCCATCCTTCAACTTTCTGTGGCTCGGGGACATAATGATCCACAGTCATAAGTCTTCCTGTTTAATAACCTGAGCGTGTTTCTCTTCCATTAAGGTATTTTTTCTCTCCCTAAAAATATGCAGACTTTTCTATCCAGAGTTTCTTGCTGCAAGGAGCTCCCCAGCTCACCCACAGCCCATGACCCTCCTGTGTTCAGTCTGAGCTGCTGAGCACTCATCTCGTTGATGAATCCCTGTTCTTGGAAGAACCTGAATCTGTCAGGAGATGCCTGCACCTCTATGGAAAACCCATTGAATCCTCATGCATCTTGGAGCAGTCGGAACACAAGGGGAAATTACAGTGCAGCCTCTCACTGTGTGATGTCTCTTAGGGAGGTTCTTGGTGAGCTGCTCAGAAACAAGCACCTTTCAGAGGACAGAGGCATCCTTTTTCCATCAGGCAGGTTCTACTCTCATATTTTCCCCTACCTTGTCACCCGGTGCTATGACTCATGCAAAAGAAGAGCAGCTGAACTCAAATAAAAAGTCCTTAGAGACCATCAAAGTGCACAGAGCTCGGAGAGAGGGAGGGAGAAACGTATTTGCATAGTCATTAGGACAGTCATCAGAGCAACAAACAATTAGGTTCTTCCTCGCTGACGAATTCGCAGTGCTCCAGCTGCAGTATCTGCTCTGCAACCTCCATGCAGGAGATTCAGCTTCGAGAGTTTAAGTAGCATTGCAAAAACCTCCCCAAAACGAAGAGGGGAACTTCACTTTCCAGAGCATCTCTTCTCCCTCGGGGTGTCCCTGGAGACTTAGCTCCTCCACTCACCCAGCCGGCTAATGAGCGCCAGGGCCGCTCTGTGCAGAAGCTGCTGGGTGAACTCGTCTGATGGTAACGTACACAGACATGAAGCCGCACGGAGCGAATCTTGGCTTCCTTTAGAACTAAAAAAGGGTCTAGGTGTACGGGGGAGAGCCATTCGCTCTCCCCTGCAACCTTCAATAAAAACGAGCAGGGTTGGAACTGTATCTCTAGGTCTGCAAACGCCGGCTTGTTTATGAGCACATACCTAAAGCACTCCCGAAATGCCATTATAATTAATAACTTCATTAAAAATAGCATCTAGCTACACATACCAATCCCTGCTTATTTTTAAGTCAGATTTGCTCTATATTGGCAGTAAAAATAATTGTTCACTCCTCACCTCAGCTCCACAGAAAGTGCAAAGGGAAGGGATTCTATGTTCCTCGTGCTGATTGCACACCCTGTAGTGATAATATTAGGCATGGAAAAATAGACCTTGATTTTTTCAGTCCCGAGTGGAGTTTGCAATGATGGCTCTAAGGGAGGTTGCTTGCCAGCCTGTGGCCTTGACTCCGAACTGTGAAAGTAACTGGAATGAGGATGAAGATCCTGTTCTGGCAAGTGATGCTAGTTGCATTATCCCCAGATCCCACCTTGAACATGCAGAGGGGCCACATAAAGGAATGGGAAGTGTGGGGTCCCCTCCTTGGGATCCCGTGGGGTTCCTGCAATCCAAAATTAAAATGTAATGCACAATATTTCCTCCTAGAGAAACTCCTGCCCTGGGAACCTGCCTGTGATTGTGCAACACTCTCCCATTTTGGGCAAGTGGAAGAATTAAAAAGACAAAAGAGAACTAAGCAACCCTTCCTGTCTTCTGATATCTTTGCTACTTCATTACTTTATAATAAATGCACATGCACGGCTGGCCTGAGGGCCCCTCTCTAGCTTGGGCAGAGGTGCTATTCATTCATGGTTCATGGGAGAGAGGAGTCGCACACTCTCCTTCCACAGCTGCAGAGCCTAGAATCAAAAATCCTTTACAAGACACTATCTAATCAGAACCAGACACTCCCCGAGGGCACCATATACATTTAGGGAACAAGGACAGCCAGCCCTCCACGACCAAATTCCTCAGCAACGGAGGGAGCTGTTCTTTTCCACCGCACACCGGAGCGTGCTTGAAAGAACAGAACAATTTCAACTCCTCCTCCGCTGTCCCCCTGCTCCCCAAATCCCAACACAAAAGCAAACAGATAAATGACATTCTCACTGCTCAACCTGATGCAAACGCTGCTCTGGGGATGCACCTATCTCCAATTCCTGGCTGAGGACAAAAACACTGTGAAAATAACAAATATTTCTCTTCCTGAGAGCCCCATGGAGGGGCTGGGGAAGGACATCACCAAAGAAAGCACCAAGTGTTACTAGTAAGAGCAAGCGACACCGAGGGAGCAGCATCCTGAGTTTTGTTTCCAGTCCTCCCACTTGCTCCTTATGGAGAGCATGGATGACAAGTCATGCCTAACCTGCCTCCAATGCAGTCTATATATAGTCTGGGTTTATTTTCGTGAATTCTCAAAAACTCATGCCCACGTTCGCTTTGTAAAGCTCCCGTGTAAGATCATTTAGGCAATAAAACTAGTCTGCACCCACCTCGAGAAGGCAGGATTCCTGCAGATGCTGGAAAACCTCTGGGAAAGCTGATGTGGCCAAGACATGGGGGTCTTGCTTCTCTGCAGCAAAACCAGAGCCCAACTGTGAGAAGAAAGAGCCGCTGAGGACAGGGAATTACCTCCAACCTGATTTTCCTAAGTGGATTTTCCTGCTAAAGCAAAGGGATGCTTTAGGCTGGGCCTTGATTTCTCCGGTGTAAAACACCATGAAGTGGAGCATGTTGGCCCTACTCAGTGGGAACTGAGGTGTTTTGCACTTCCCTCTCCATTATTAGTGACTTGTGTGATGCACGTGTTGCTCTGGGAGCCAAGGAAAAGCACAGTTCATAATGAAAAAGAAAGAATTAAAAGGGATGATTGCACGTGAGGAAAAAGAGATTCACTTTCCTCTTTGCAAAGGAAAGCTACTGGCTGATTGCTTTGGGCAATGCACAGGGGTTACTTTGCAACACACAGTCTCCTAACCAGGCCCCCTTTTAACTGCTGCAATAGAAGAGGAGGGGAAAAAAGGAAGAATGGACGTGGATTCAAAGCTTCTTTAGGAGAATTGTCCAGATCACCTTATAGGAGCTTTATCTACTCTTATAAAAGACACCTAGATTTGGCTGAGACTCCCAGTTCTCATCATTACCAACAGTCCAACCCTGACGGCAGCCTGGTTCAGCCCAGAGTCTGCCAGGCACCTCTCATCCCTTCCTTTTCTATCCATATCTGGGTTTTCCTTAATCTTCCTGGCACAGATATCGCTATGCCAGGTCAGATCTGCTGGGCTGGCCAGTATCTCTGCATATGGTGGGAAAACAGGGATATTCTTAATGCTACCATCACTTCATCTAACTAAAAAGGGGTAGAGATGATGGGTGGGATGAACAGATAAGGCATTTTCCTTCAAGAGAAAGGTCTTATGTATCTCCCCAGAGCAATGTCCCTGCAGGGTTTCTTGTTCCCCATCTTCCATTCAATCCTGTATTATACACCATGGCCATTCTCGTTGGCGACACATACTTGAGTTATTCTGATTTCCAGTAAAGATTTTAGCTGCTGAGAATGGAGAAGGCCTCCAGAGTGCTATTCTTTCCATGATTATGAGCTTCTCCATGCTACCTCCTTTAAGAACTGATCCAGGATTTCCAAAATCCCTAGCCCAGTTTCACTACATAACTATATACAGCTCTCCCCGCTGCCTTGCCCATGAACTCTCTCTACATCCTGTTATTTATTTTGGGGAAGCAGATTTCCCTTTTGAATGATGTGAAAGAATTTGCCTGACATGGTGGGAATTTATGAGTTGTGATTCCCGGCTCTTCCCCTTGGGCTTATGACAGGGGCTAGGAAAGGAGAGCAGCGTTTGCAGACAGAACCGAGTGGACGTGGCTTCCTGGTGACAGGAGATATTTATGTATTTGCCAACATTTTAGTATAAAAATAAGGAGAGTTACTGAAGTGTGCGTGGGAGTGCAGAAGGAACAGTAAACTAAAACACAGCCATCAATCTCCTGCCTGCGGTGGGAAGTGGAGGATGGATCCGAGCTGCTCCTCTTTGCAAGCACTTATTACCTAAGAATGCGCTTGATGGGAAATGTTCCCAAGCTCCTGCTTTTTCTGCAAGGTTCTGCCCCAAAACCACTACATGGACAAATGGCTTGAAGTGGACAAGCCCTGTCTGCATTGACGCATTACCAAAAGGGTAGTAACCCTTTTGGCTTTCCCCACTCTTCTTCCTCCCTTCCCTTCCCTTCCCTTCCCTTCCCTTCCCTTCCCTTCCCTTCCCTTCCCTTCC
>VWPW01031930.1:0-27706 GCA_013389825.1 Crypturellus undulatus
AGGCATTCTATGATTCTATGAAATATGTACATGTTTCTGTTGGCACCTTCTCATCCTATATTTATGCTTCTGTATATACAAGTGAAAAGGCCAAAGACCTATGTCGACCCTTTATGATGACCCTTGCAATGTTGGGAGTGCCAAAAACTGTAAAAACTGACAATGTTCCAGCCTATATAGCACAAAAGATGCAAATATTCTTTCGACAATGGGGAATCCAACACATCACAGGTTGTCTCACTCTGCACCTCAGACTGAGTCCATTTCTTCACAAGGTGGAACAGGTATTTGTGGCAGTGCTTGTTTCAGTTTTTAGAGCTGACAGTTTTTGGGCAGATTTGAATTACAATAGAAGCTGACATGGAAAATGGAAGGGTTTATCAGCTAGTCTGAAGCCTCTTAGTACATTGCTTATTTATGCAGTTTATTTGCACAAGAACATAGAAAAGGGAAATGTATTTTAAAAATAAGTTCATAAAGACCCAGATGTGGTTAAGATGGCAAATAAAATATAGATTCCTATAATATATTTTCAGGAAATAATTTCACTTAATGTGCAAAATTACTTTAGAGGAACATTTATGTTGCTGTCATAAATTTGTGCATTTGTACATAGATGGTCTTTGAGGATTAAGAAAGACTATATTGAAAATCAATATAGAAGAAAGGTTTATAGTTTGAGAGTTATATCAGAACTGGTTGTTCTTATATATATTCACTGTTCTACACTAACTGGTGTTTTTTGTCCACTTAACGAAAAAAAAGACTTTCTAAATTAATATTTTCTTCTCTGCTTTTAAGTGTATGGAAATATTGCATTTATTTATTTTAAATATATAACTGTACTTCTTGTCTCTTGTTTTAACCTTTTCACACAGTTAATTGTAGATGCTATTTGCATCTATTGAAAATGCATTTTATAGATGTCTTATTTCTGTAAATGACTACTACATCATACCAATTGTACTGTGGATTGAACAACTTACATTTCTTCTTCTGGAGACAACTTCTGTTCTTCATTTTTATTCTTCTTTTCCTCTGTATCTTCTCCATGTTCATCTTCTTGGCTGTTGACCAAATCTGTGACTAAAACTGGACTAGCCACACGCAGATTCCTCTCAGAAGGAGTTTGGAAAGCAAGGGGAGTCCATTGCGAACCTCATGACTCAATGGGAGGTTGTCCCAGACACTTTCAGCTGAGCCTGTCCTCCGTGCATTAAATAACTGGGTGAAGCTTGCCATCAAACCTTCTTAAATCATTGTCTATTTACCATTGAACTTTGTTGAGTCACTATCTGACCTCAGTAAAACATATTGCTGCTACTCTCTTGCAAGTGAAGTGCATCACTCCTCGCTCATCTGTGACAGCTGGTAATACAGGCTTTCTACTATGAACGAAGAATCATATCTTTAGTCAGTAACAACTCTCAGTTTTATCAAATAAGGGTTATATTCCCAGGAATTCTTCTGACAAAGGGATCTCCCAGAAATTGGAATTATTGAATTGCAATTTAAAGAAACTTACAGCAAGGATGGCTGACTAAAGATAGAAGTCTCTGAGAACATTGGGGAAAGAGAAAGAAAAAGTATGAGAGAGTATGCGTGAGAGAGCGAATGCTTCACTTTCTCGTATGAGTAAAGTGAGAGAGACCTTTACTTAAGTTTTGTGATGAGTGGAGTGAAGGTCCTTGGTGTAAGGTTTGGACCTGCTTGCTTTCCTTCCTTTCTTCTTCTACCTCTCTCTCTCCCTCTCTTGCTATGTGCATATCCCGTATTTAAATGGAAAACGTACTTCAGTTCTTATGGAGTCCTTTTAGATTTACATATGTGTGGAGGCCCGCTTCAAGGACAAAAGTACTGAATGCCTTGGTAGTAGATAATTGACCTCAAGGACGGCAGTGCAGAATGCCTTATCAGCAGATAAGGAACAAAGCAAGGAAAAGAAGATAACTACAACCACACGACTGGCAAGATGCTGATTGGTTGTAAGCTTCGCAACACTTGTGTTAAGAGAGTATAAAAGAAGTTGATTTGAGGATAAAGATGTCTCACTCTGCATCCCAGACTGAGTCCGTGTCTTCGCAAGGTGCAACAAATGGTGCCCAACATGGGGCTTGAAGACTAGCTGTCTCTCTGGTTGCACCGCCCAGCTGAACTCCGGGATTCACACTGAAAGGAAGCATAAGGATCATGCTGAAAGGAAGCGTTCTTTGTGCATGCACTAAAAGCCTCTTGAAAGGAAAGAAGTAAGCAGCTGGGAACTATGGGATCACATTTAACGAAGGAACAAAAATATGTTTTAGAAGTCTTTCTTAAGGTCTTAAGACAACAGAGCAAGAAAATAGATGAGGAAAACTTACAAAAGGTCCTTGCCTGGGCGTCTAGAAATGACCCTTCCATAAACAGTAAGAATGTATTTGATCTGGAGATGTGGGACAAGATTGGGGTCTGCTTGAGGGATAAAGTGCTATACATGCCCAGATACTTATAGGATCTGACTCAATAACTGAAAGTTGATGATGATTGGAATCCATTTGGACAGTGGAAGCGGGGTTGGCCGTAGCTGTAGAAACTGTTAATAGTGTTATTATTTCTATTTGCGATATTTGTCTATATTATATGCTGTATCCTTTGTGTAATAATGCTGACGAGGTATGGTTGAAACTGCTATGAAAACGTTATCTGTTCGGGTCCTTTGCTACAATAGATTGACCTCTGCAGATCAGTGGCATGTATTGGAGGTGGAAATGTTTATGATCCGTAGAGTCATAAAACTATTGTGTGAAACAGAATCCAGTCCTTGAGAGAGAAGATGTTTGCCCACCTGGGCTGAGTGATAAGGAACATGGAGGCAGCTGCTCAGCCAGGTTCACAGCCGACCTCCTCCAAAACCAGTTGAAGGTGGCTGCTCGACCGGGCATGTAGCCAACTTACTTAACCGCAGATGTCCTCTAAACTAGTTTGAAGGTCAAACACTCGAGGAGGAAGAGGATGAGGAAGAGGATGAGGAAGGCAGGACCCTCAGACTGAGGGCTGAGACCCCCTACTGGTATGCGTGCATGCACACCCAGGAGGGAAGGTTATGTGACTGAAGGTGGAGCTTGTCCGCCCCCCCGGCTTGCCTCCTGGCATGTACTGGCCCTACCCGGCAGGATGCACTGGGCAGAAAAAGACAGTGCAAAGAGAGGGGGAAGAGACTCCTAACACCGAGGCCTATGTTGTCTCCGCGGGGATGCCCACAAGTTAGCAGCCTGTCAGCAATCCTCTAATCCGCGAACTCAAGATGTTCGGTTTCAGTATCCTGCTGGCAAGTATTACCTCGAGAGTAATTATCCATACTTTGCTTCTTTAATGTGTTTTCACCTGAATAAAGGTTCAAGGTAGCCACCTCGTTTTTTGTGATTATTGCTGAATCCCGAGCCCATTTGCAACATAAGTGGCGACTAGGATGGGATTTGGCAATTGAAACAGTGGAACTCACTAGTGGAATGCAAAGTTATGCGATAGCCACTGGATAGGAATTGTGTTTGTGCTGTTTGTGTCTGTATTATATTCTGTCTTTGCCTTTACTGTGCAATATATATAAGCAGAGTGCAGAATTCGAAAGTAGGAAAGTCAGGAATAACTCAGGACTGCTCCCCCGCCACCATGAGTGGATCAGAAGTTCTGGGGGAGAAGGAGGATTGGGAGCCGTACTCTCACTTGTATCCTTGGAAAGAAACTAGGGAAATAGTTTAGCATAGGAAACAAAAATGAAGTGACGGCCAAGCTCCAGTGCGAAGGGCACAGAAGGACCGGCGATCCCATGTAGAGGGTCAAATATATTGAAAAAAAAAAAAGGAAAAAAGGGGAAAAAAAGGATCCTTACAAACTGTAAAAGCCTTAATTGCTACTGGAGTGGAGGCCTCCTTAATGTATAGAAATCCCAAGAAATTTAAAGGACAATCTGTAATTATTACTGGTTTGGGGGGGGGAAACAGATTGAAGCTGTGCAAACACAAATAGAAATGAAAATAGGGAACCTCTCAAAAAGATTGTATTCAGTTATGATTGTTCCTGTCCCTGAATATATAATTGGGATTGATATTTTAAAGGGACTGACTTTGAATCTTTCTGATGGTTTGTACCAATTTGGAAAAAAGAACTATATTAATGCCCAGACAATCTTAGTCAGAAAAGTAAAAATGTCCCTTGTGCAGATTCCTGCTGCAACTAATTTGGTGGCCATGAAACAGTACAAGATTCTGGGGGGGGTATGAAGACATCTTGCAGACAATTAAAGACCTAGTGGATGCAGGAGTTTTAAACCCACTACCACAGCTTGGAATAACCCTGTCTGGCCTGTCAAAAAGAGTAATGAGTCATGGAGAATGACTGTGGATTTCAGAGAATTAAATTAACACGCCTCACCTCTTAGAACAATTGTACCAGATATTGTCACCTTGATAGAAAAAATCCAGAAGCATTCCAGAACTTGGTATTCAGTAACTAATTTGGCTAAAGCTTTCTTTACCAGACCCATTGCTGAGGAGCATTCGGGTCAGTTTGCCTTTACCTGGCAGGGGCAACAATATACATTCACCTGGCTGCCCCAAGGATGGTTGCACAGTCCAACCATCTGTCATCTGTCACCAGGTGTTGTTACAAGCACTGGGAATTCAACAAAATAACGAGTCCCTCGCTCTTAGTTGCACCCAGGCCCAGACACAGGTGCAGAGTGTCCTTGCAGGTATACAGAGACGGAGACAACGGAGTCCTTCTCACCGAGATCCGAAAGATCGTCTGGGATGTGGCCACGAAGAAAGATTGACAGCTTCAAGCGTGGTGGAGACCTGTGAACTTCACCCACAACCAGGTCCTCAGTGCAGTCATTGCCTACGTATTGACCGTGTCGAATGGCACCATTGAGAAGGTTTACCCCATTGTAGCCCTGGGAATTAACACCAATGAATCTGTGCTCTACCCCCACCCCAACCACCAAATGTGGGCAAGAGGACCTGTTAAAAAATGGCAATCGGTAGATCTAGAAGCCTGTATTTTAGAACGGGGGCTGGGGTTCTTATGCGAAGATGATGTCCTTAAGGTGAGCGATGTTTGCCTTGATACCAAAGAGGGCGTGTGCCATTTTGAGATCAATCTGCAGAGTAATAATAAAACCTCGTTAGTTTATGTAGGGAAAGGATGTGCGTGTTTTAGAACAATGTGTCAATACGTGCTAATTAATGAAATCTATAACCAGACTGTGTTTAATGACTCTTAATACGTGTGCTTGCAATGTAATTATTATTAGAGGCTGAGATTTTGTGTATAAGCTGCCTGTGTTTACCAGTCAATTGTTAATTAGAAACTATACCCTATATCATGGCATAAACCCGACCCCAATCAGTATGGGTTTGTCACTTGTAAAAGAGATGTTAGAGCGTCCAAATTTACAACAGCTGCTAGAAAACGCTAAGGCAGAGGCTAAAAAGATCTTGATAACTGTGCGTCATGATAGCAACTTGCTACTGGATGAGGCAGGTGAGACAGTACCTTGATGACCAACTGAAGACCCTGGGTCTGACTAAGTGCCTCCTACCATAGTCAAGGGCAAGCCTGGGTTGGTCTCTGTGTTTGCCACCAAGAAGAACCTCGAGCTCCACTGTTGGCTGCAACCCATTAGGTGTTGAGCGGTGGGCACACATGCCATGCCAGACCTTGATGTGAGTGATGGCCACCTCTCTCTCTGAGAGCCATCTAGGAGGTGAGTGTAGGCCAAGCGGCCTGCTGCTGGCATGAGTGACAGTTAGTGTAAGTAAGTAACTGGTGATTGAACATCTCACCCCCAAATCATCATAAGAAGATGCTGCTGTCGTGTGATTTAANACGGAAAAGGCCTAAAGAAAGCCAAGGGCCGTGTCTTTAGAAAGAAATAGAAAAGGAATTTAACACCATCTTGCTCATGAAATCCAGACAAGAAAATGGGAACATGTCCCTGTAATGAAATACTATTTGTGAGAATAACTAGATGGTAAAAAATCATACAAAGTGCATTGTTGAATGCTTAGTCATGATATAGAATTTTGTCTTGCAGAACCTGCATGGCTCAATCTACCTATTTACCACCAAGGCTCCTTCAGAAAATGATATTATCCACGACAGTTGGTCTGAAAAAAGTTTTTGTGAATAGACTTTATCTTTGAGTTTAGACTGTTGGACTCCCAATTATCCTCCTTATGATTGTTATTCCTTGTTTAGTTCCTTGTGGTGTACAATTAATTAAGAGTGCAATATAGGGAATGTGGGTGGCAGTCATATCTGAAGAAACGGATCAACCAAAAATATATGCCACACTTGTGGAACAGCTGTGATTCACCTCTAAGTCAATTGTAAGATTGCAGTGCTAGTGCCTGAACCCCAGGCCCAGGTAAGAGTTGACTTAGGGCTGAATACGGCTCTGCCTTTGTAGAAATACACAGAACTCACCTGTAAATTGCTTATGCTAACTCGCACGTAGGCTTGCCAGAATGCTTATGCCACCCTGCACGTGTGGGGGTTGTAGCCGTATCGTTAACAAGACGTGTTGTACGTGACAGAAGCAGAGACAGGGAATGGCGGACGGAAGATCTCGCGATGTCACGGAAAGGGCAGGGGCTTAGCTATATTAGGGCAGAAGGTGATATCGAGGAACCTGATTGATGCATAGGACAACTTCCGCATTGGCGCAAAATATAAAAACCAGCAGTGTATTTCAATAAACGCCATTTGGCATATCATTTCATAGGTGTCAGTGCTTCTTGACCCTGAGGTGGATGGCCTCAGTATTCCCTCTAGAACCACGGGCAACCACCACGGGTTGAGACGAACCCGACATGCACGGTAGGGCGCACCTTACCCCAAGTCCTCTGGAACCTCAGGAGATCAGTCTGCTGGGGTCCTTGTAAATGGATTACTGTGTATATTTCAACTATTCTGGTAAAAACCAGTCCCAAGTCCAGAACGTTAATTTGTCACTGCCTGCCTATCAAAACAACGCTATCATCTAATGTAATCATACAAGTAAAAATGCATCGCCCCGATAACCTTACCGCCTGGGGTATTTCTTATCTGCGGTGGTAGAGCATGGGGTGCTATTCCCTCCCACTTCCATGGAGGGCCTTGTAGTCTAGGGCGCTTGACACTCCTGACGCCAAACATATCCATGATATTAAATCATACAAGGATGCATCACTACCATAGGGCAAAAAGATCGCGCATGCATTTATTGACCAGTGTAGTGACAAAGTAACGTTCTGGAACCCTGGTGAAATAATCGCTGCATCTATTTTCGTGCCAAGGGTTGCCGCTGCTGCTCATAATCACCTTGCTAAGCTTGGATGTTGGCTTACTAAACAAAATAACACAGCGTCACTTGCTCTCTCTGGCCTATTAATGGACGTGGACGCAGTTCGACATGCCATTCGGCAAAACAGGGCAGCTATTGACTTTCTGCTTTTAGCTCAAGGACATAGGTGTGAGGATTTCGATGGCCTGTGCTGCATGAACCTATCATCTTATCACTCAAAGTCAATTCACAAAAGCATCCAAGAGCTGTAACAGCTAACGAAAAGGCTCCAAATAACGGATGGGTGGAACCCCTTTGAAGGACTCTTCCCTGATCTGGGCCCTTGGCTAAAAAGACTGTTGTTTGTTGCCGCAATGCTATTTTTCGGGATTACGCTTTGTGTTCCATGCTTGTTAATGCAAGTTAATGCAATCCATTGTTAAACGTGCTCTGAAACAAGTATTGCCAGTACAAGTGCAAAACAAAAAAGGGGGAGATGTGGGAGAAGATGCTGAAGTGGCCAATCTATTAACCCTGACTCTGCATAGACTCTGGTCCAGCGAGCAAGGCCTGATAACCAAGAAACCATGGGAGTAAACGTGACAAACTAAACAACCTTTTGCTTAGCCACGTCAACACAAGTTGTAAAGTTTCTAATTATTGTACTAACTGTATTTTGTTTATTGTTAATGTGTCTGCTTTGTTTCTTATTATGTGTTTAATGATTGATTGATTGATCATTTAACCAAGTTATGGCTGTTCTACTAAAAACAGCTATGACAATACAACAGTTAAATAAAGAAGGGGGAGATGTGGAGGCCCGCTTCAAGGACAATAGTACCTGATACCTTGGTAGTAGATAATTGACCTCAAGGATGGCAGTGCAGAATGTCTTGTCAGCAGATAAGGAACTAAGAAAGGAAAAGAAGATAACTACAACTGCATGGCTGGCAAGATGCTGATTGGTTGTAAGCTTCGCAACACTTGTGTTGTGTGGGATTGATAAAAAAGTAAATAAATGAGTAAATAGGTAAATAATCATAGGAGGATTATCAATCACCAAGATTATGAACAGTTGAATACCATCGTATGCCTATTGTACATATAAAATATTCTTTATACGTATGAATATACATATATATATATTGTACATATAAAAATATTCTTTAGAATATTGCCCTTATGGTTGCACAGCTGCTAAACATGGAAACACATTCAAATGTAATGTTTTAATACTAATTGTTTTCAATATCATCTAACTTTGTGTGGTTGTATGTAGTGTGCATCTGATTGCAACTATTGTTGTGACACAACCACAGGACTGACAGAACCTGTGAGTGCCACTACCCCAACTGCAGCACACTCCACAATTTTTTGAATGAAATGAATACAGTAGATCTACTGGTTCTCTTTAATAACTGTAGAATCCTTTTGTTACTCCAGGTATGCTTAATATGTGCTAGCTGCAGAGGGAGAGAGGCATGTACAGTTTCTTTAGGGCTGATCTGTGAAGCTTCTCTAGGCTTGAGGACAATGATATGTTTTAGGCTGCAACCTTGTGGAGGCTTTGTTTCACAGCTTCACATTCCTTTTTTCAGACTCGACAGCAGATTGTTAGTTGCCAGCACTGGCATGGTGTTCATCATGACATAGGTAGCACTCCCAATGTGCAGTAGAATCACTATAGGGGACAGGGGGTTACTTGACTCCATTTCTTATGTTCACTAGCCTTTTATGATATCTCCCCTGCTTCATCTCCTGGGATGTGCAAGCAAGTTCCTGAACCAACTGTATCTCTTACAAGGGGTGTTATCAAACAGAATAGGAAAACATCAACCATCTAAAGCTGGAAGAGACATTTGATAAATACTTAACCTATTCTTAAAGTCCTCCGACCTCCTAGACGAGCAGTTGAGTCTGGCTCTTCTTTCCTGTAATTCAATTCTGTTAGTTCCCTTCATTTATACACACAGATAAAGCATTGATGGTCTTAAAAGAAAAAAAAAAATAACCCTATTAGAAGTGCATTGGAAAGGTGTATTTGAAGGTGAATGGTTCTGGTAAAAGGGAGATCCCTAAGAGTCGGGGTAGGGTTTGTCTTTCCAACTATGTTTAAGAGCAATCTTTTTATACTGACTTGACTTCCTGGCTTGATCTCAAATGTGCCTCCTCACTACATCCTTGCCTGGCCACTGTGGTTGACCCTGGTTAATGTCACCAGACCTACTCGGCTCTGCTTGTTTGGGTCCTGTGGGACTACATCCCTTGTTGGTGAGGCCACTGCCCCTGCCTGCCTTGCTATCACCCTCCCCTCCTGGCTTGCCTGCCCTTGTCAGGCAACAACTCTTGCTGCTGCTTGACAGCACCTTGCAAAGCTCTCCATTTGTCAGAGGTCACAGAAAAACCTGTGGGTTAGGGAATGTTCGAGGCAATTGAGTAGAGGGCACAAGAAATCTATTCTGAAGCTCTATCTCTGCTCCATGCTGTACCATTCATGAGCAGCTCCCGGGCCCTAACAGATAACTAGCATCAGCAATGCACCTGGCAGACAAAAATATCTCCTGCAAAATGTGTGTTTGCCTGTGTGGAAGAATGGCCTGAAAAGGGGGAAACTTAAGAGGAAAAACTAGGGCCTAACAGAAGTTTTGGCATTACAAAAGCTTGCTTGGGGTGATACACAGTTGCCACTTCCAGAATGGTTGGTACGCACGGACTCTGCTCCTCCACAGTTCCCTGGGCAGCACAATCTGCCCTCCTCGCAGCTGCAAAGAGGAGTAAGGGAGGCTGGAGTGGAGTGAAGACACGGCGGCCAAACTCTGCTGCACTACCTGTGTTGGGCCTCTAATAAGCCGCATAGTAGCTGTCCAAGGGGAGTTACATGAGATGTCCGGTGCTAAGCCAGCAAGGGTGGCAAATCACTCCTTTCGGATGAACTTTGCTTGAACTTTCCTCATTATAGGCTCATTATAATGTCAAAACACACCTCCATCCCCAAAGTCACCCACCTCTGAGGTACAACCACCCCTCACGGAGCACGCGCTCTAGATTTTCGATTGACTGTACCTTTAAATGAAAGCGAGAAACTTTTTCACCAATCAATAACAATATTAAGTATGACTATAGTCACTCAAGCTCCACCTGAATGTAAAGAAAAGTATAAAAGGTGAACGAAGGATGAAAAGGAGGAAGGGGGAAGAAACCACCATAACTCCTGGGTCAGTCGACGGACTGATCCCCCTCTCCTCCCCTCGGGTTGGGACGCCGCCTGAGGAGACTCGAGACTGAGAGCCCTCTCCCATCTGCTGGGGTGAGTGATGATTGCACATTTGTACATCAGAGCTAGCTAAAACCCCCACGCTGTAGTAGAGAATTTCCTGTACTGACATCCAAAACCTGCTTTGTAAATGTTGCATTTGAATAAACCATGCTGTTTGTGAACTCGACTACTTGTTTGGGGTGGGGGGTGGTGATCGGACCTACAGTTGACAGACTGTTCGTGAATCCGATACTGCCAGAGTCGAACTTATAGTTGATCTCACTATTTGGGAACTCGATTTGCTCCTAGGAAGGCGTTTGGACCTATGATCCACAGACTGTTCATGAATCCCATACTGAGTTGATATCTCCTTCACCCCCCACCACTGTGGCTTTCAAACTGCAACATTTTACAAGATGGAGCGAGACTCTTCATAATGGTGCATGGTGAGAGGATGACACGCAACAGACCTAACTTGAAGCAAGAGAGGCTCAGACTGGATATAAGGAAAAAACTTTGCCATGAGGACAGTCAAGCAGTGGAACGGGGGCCCAGAGAGGTTGTGGGAGCTCTGTTCTTGAAGGTTTTTAAGCCCCAACTGCAACCTGGTCTGAGCTCATAGCTAACCCTGCTTTGAACAGGGGACTGGACTAGAGATCTTCTGAGATCCCTTCCAACCTGAATGTTTCTGTAAATCTGTCATATTGGAAAACAAAGAAAGCAAGGGCAGTCAGACACAAGCTCCTAGATTTTTAGTATACCTCTAAGAAATATAGAAATCAATGAATGTTGAAAATTAAAAGTAAACTTATACAATAACACAGATCAGAGTAACTACCAGCATCTGGAAAGAATAAGAGACTACCTTATCCAGTAAAAAAAAACAAAATAAAACAAACAAACAAACAAAAAACACAAATCAGACACAAACTACAGATTTCCATGTCTATGAAACATATGAAATACAAATTGATTTAAATATTGCTAAGAATAACACAAACAAACAAAAAAAGCAGTACTTAATACAAATTTTCACAGAAAAAAAATGGTGAAACAACCAGAGTTTGCTGTATTCAAAGTGTGTGTGTATATATACACACACACCCTCCCAACAGTCCAAAAGTTGCTTGTTTTAAGTATCCTCATTATACATTGTCCTGTAGTGCAAAAGAGACAAAAATGCATTCAGAATCCTAAAAATTATTTTCATAGTTAACATGTTTTATAGCATTTTATGGCAGACTGGTGAATCCAAGGTTGGTTTTCTTTTAAGAGTGCAATCTGTGTTAGTTACTGTAAAAAGTTCTTTGCATTCTTATTTATACATAATTTATCAACTTACGTTATGGATCATTTATTTAAATGTCTCACAATTTTACAAAATCTCTAAAAAATGAGGTTTTCCCTTCAATTTTTCATTCTTGAAACATGCTACTTAAACATAATTAGGAGTTAACTACATTCTCACTCAATCCCCACCCTTTTGCCCTGCAATGGAACTAGGTTATTACATCCCTGTGAGCCCTAACAATAAATGTTAACCTGTCTACAGTGCCGCGTCCTGAGGTTTTTAAAGTGGTTCACTAACAGTTGTTTAAGCCTCACAACACTCCTGTGAGGCAAGTATGGTATTATCCCAAATTTACAGAACCAAGACTTTTGTTTTGTATGTGGCACAATCACACGCAAGTATTTACTAATCTACAAGGATAGCTCCTTAACCTTCAGCCTTGAATAAAATAGCATTAATGTTCCTGAAATACTCCAGAGTCTTAAAAGCTTGTATTGGCATTCTCATAGGAGCTAGGGAACATGGGAGATTAAAGCAAAGTGCTGGGTAGATTGTTGGTCTGCCACCTCAGACAGGTTGTTTTGGAATGTTTGTATAGATGGCTGGACTGACTGAACCGCTTGCCACACTTTAAACAGGTATAAGGCTTTTCTCCTGTGTGCACACGGATGTGCTTCTTACAGTCTGTTAGAGTCAAAAAGGTCTTGCAGCAGATCTTACAGGCATATTTGCGAGCACCTTCTACAATCAAGACATTGTGCTCAGATAAGGCCTTCTTACATTTTGAAAGAACATCTGCAGATGCCCTTGTCAACTGTGGTGGACCTGATTGTGAAGGATGTCCATTTTCAAAAGTGGCCCCATTCATTAACAGATGGGAAAGGGAAATGGACGAGTTATCTTGCATCTGGGAGCTCCTGACAGAGGTCACAACAGGCATTTTGGGGGCTATGCGACGATAGCCAGAAAAGCTACTAGTGCCACCTCTTACAGAACTCATAACTGTCCTTGACAAAGGGTGCAGGCCCAAGCCCGACCTTGGAAAATC
Source organism: Crypturellus undulatus (assembly GCA_013389825.1). NCBI lineage: Eukaryota > Metazoa > Chordata > Aves > Tinamiformes > Tinamidae > Crypturellus > Crypturellus undulatus. Next base: position 12,899 of record VWPW01031930.1, read on the forward strand.
CATACCAAATTGTTCTCCAGCTCGGTACCCAGAAGTCTGTACATAAGAAAGACCCATTACATCTTGCATTGGTCTAACAAAATGAAAGTCTGCAGGCTCACTGAATTGATTCTCTACATGAGAAACTGTAGCAGAGGGATGACCATTAGCAGCCCCAGACTCTGAACTCATTAGGTAAGAGGCATCACCATCTATTCTGCAATCGCTTATTCTATTTGGAATGTTGTCCTTGCTATTTTGACTAGCACCAAAGTTGCCACCTCTGTTTTTATTCAGGGAATTTGAGATACTGAAAGTGGACTTGTGATCTGGGTTATTTGACACCTCCATAATATGGATATCTCCCATCCTATCAGTACTAGACTGTGGGTCAGAAAAGCTGCGATCACTGCTTTCAGGACTCAGTTCTATCTTCTCTGTGTTCACTACTCCTCCTTCCACTTCAACAGACTCGTTGCCTTCTGCTTGAGAAGTGACATCACTCACTCCATCTTGAGGCTCTGGGGATCTCAAAGGCTCAGATTTAACCACCACCCCTATATGTTCTTTTTCATTTAGACTGACCACTGTATTTTCACATGAGAAGCTGTTTTTCTCAGAAGTAGCTTTTTGATCAAAACTGTTTTCCACTTGTATTACCTGGGATGCGATGGATATCTGTGAAATGTTTTCTCCGCTATTTGACTGGCTGGGCACTTGAGCATCTTCCTGAGCACTGAAAGATTGATCAAACATAATAGTATTATTCTCCTGTTTATCAGTAACAGAATCAGCCTTAGAATTGTCCACAATCTTTAGTGAATCTGGTGAAAAAAAATCTTCTTGTGAGTGAATTACTGACTGCCCACTCTCTGGAGTAACATCTGAAATGGACTCATCTACAGTAGGTCTGATTCGCTGTCTGGCATGATCATCAGAAGACTGCTTATGTTTGTGGAGACGCTGGATAGGAAAAGTAGTGCGTTGCTCTATGTTACTTCTCATCAATGAGTTCATGGTATTTGGTTGTTCCTCTGTGCTCTGAGCGGAATTTAACGCAGAACTCACAATGCTTAGTCCAAGCTGCTGAAGCATGAAAGATCTCTGCACACGTGCATTTTGCTCTTGAACTCTATCACTAGGTGGAGACATTGGCAGCATCCTGGTAGTAAGGTAATGTTTACATGCTTTAACAACAGAGTTCAAATGTAGGTGAGAAGCAGCCAGCAGGATATCCATAACATTGCTCTCCCCGAGCATTAGCGTAGAGGTATACATCATATCAATCAGAGCAGCAAAAGCTTCTGCTGTCACCACGTCACTGTCCAGCTGAATCATGTTCATAGTTTGATCACCCTCTGCTACGGTAAAGAGAGCTCGGAAATGTGTGCTACATGCTGCTAAAACAGAGCGATGGGCTTTGAAATGCTTGTTTCCCACCACAATGACACAGTCACAAAGTTGACCATGAAACCTCTGGTAGTTTAGCTGCTGAAAGATTTGCTCAAAGTGTCCTGGAAAATCCATGGTCCTATAAAATAAAGCAGAAGAAACTGCTAAAAATAGTTGAAGTTCTACTTAGATCACAGTGAGACGAGATTTAAAAACAAAAGGTGACAGCTAAAAACTAGATGACCAAAAAAAAATCTTAATTTCCCACTACCATATTGACATTATACTCCTGCTGGTAATCCTGTGAAGGAGTACAAAACAAAAACAAACAAACAAAAAAAATTTTGTTACAGAGTTAACACAGTGTAAGAGCCAACACAGCATCAAACATGGGTACTCTACTGTGAGCTAAATAATGCAACACATGGTTCTTCTTAACTCTTTACCAAATTAAAACACACCTTTCAGTAAGCCATCCAATCCTGATGTAAAAATTTCTACTTGTGAAGAATCCAACACTATTTGATAAGTTGTTCAGATGATTAGATATCCTCATATTGAAGGATATGCTCTAGTTAACCCTGCTTTGAACAGGGGGAGTTAGACTAGATGATCTCCAGAAGTCCCTTCCAACCTCAATTATTCTATGATTTCTATTAACATGTGAACAGTCCCTGGAAAGGTTCATAATCATGTATTGGAATACATTTTAAATTGATATGAGTTATTATGCCAACTGTAGGAGACTAGGCTTCATGTTAGAAAAACAGATTAATATGTCCCATGCGCCTACATCCCCTCCACAATAACCCTTCCACAGCACACAGAGTTACACATAACTTCTTTCCACAGTGCACACAGTCAGATTTCTTCCCCTTTGGAATATCTTCAGTTCCCCCTTATTTGCTATCAAGAGAAAGCTCAAACTGTAGCTGATTCATAGCCATGTTTGCCGATCAGTCATCAGCTAGCAAAATAGAACAAGTAATAGCTGAACATATGCAAAACCTTCCACCAAGTGGGAATGCTAATTTAGGGCTCCCTCTTCTACTTGGCCAGGTACCAGCTATTGCAAAGCTTGTAGGAACTTACTATATTATCTCCTCAGTCAAAACTGACCAACAGTTCCACTAGTGACAGAAAAGGACAGAGCAACTACAGTTTGCAAAACTTGATCAGCTGCCTGAAATAATGAAAGACAATTTTGTGTTGTGCTCAATCTAGTCAGATGCAGAATATTACAGATAGGTGTTTGACTCTCAAAGGAAGCTTTAGGCACAGATGCTCCATTTTTAACCTAAGACCCTGATGGCATTACAGACATTAGGATGTAGAGAACATCCACCATTCTGCTTCCTTGGCTTATGAAATCTTTGTTGCAACTTGAGCAGAAGGGAGCTGTTCAACTATTTCATGTCTCTTTCTGCATACACGGCACTACCATAAGGAGTAAGTCAAATCAGAAATAATTATATAGTTGTCTGGGTAATCTGAAGCCCCAAGGCAATAGGAAAAGGCAAACCAGCAGGAAATCACCAAGATCAACATTGCCCAGTCATACAGAAACACAGTTACACACCCATCCTGGTCTTATCACACACAGGAGTTAAGAGAAGCACAGCAAGCTGCTATCTCTAAATACCTAACAGTCATACACCTCAATTTTCTTAGGTATAGGACATGCACGTTCTAGAGCTTAGCCAGAAAAAAGATTTTAGCACATAACCTATTGAACCAAGAAGCACACCCATACCCAAAATATACAGCATAACAAAGAATGAGAGTTGTAAACAAACATGGAAGGTTAAAGAAACAGATCTGCTAGTGAAAAAAATCCAAGGCAGCCAAGAGACATTTGCCTCCAATTGTAATTGGTTCCTCTTGGAAGGGAAGTGGCAGCACCAAGGCTATGATACCTAGAATAAGCACTGTAACGAGATTTCAATCAAGCATTTTGCCAGTCTCCCTTATTTCTACAGATGAATTTGTGTAGTAAAACAGAAGTTTGACATATTTGGTTATATATATGTGTGTGTGTGTATGTGTATATAAATATACACGCACACACACACACATACACAAAAAGAAACAGGTCTGGAAATAGGTGATTGTATTTAACTTCTACTAATAAGGTTAATTTAATAAAAATAACTAGGTAGACATTTTCAAACAAGAGATTATATTAAATGGAAAACTTTAGAACTACACAGTTAAATATCTGCACAGTTTTCTATTGGAAAGCATAATGGGGGAGGAAATTCTTGCTTGTGGAATTAAAAAAAGCGGGGGGGGGGGGNGAAAGAGGAGGAGGGGGAAAGAAACAAAATAGGAGATCCCTAAACTCTCCAGAGACAGGAAGGAACACAGGAAACTGACAGGAGCTGCTAGTCCTAAGAGGGAGCATTCTAAATGGGCTAGAGGATAGGGCTGAACTGTGAACAATAATGTAGCATGCACTCTGAAGTTATCTGATTTTTCATGAACTCCAATAACTGCTTCTGCATGTGTGCAGTATGCTCTCTTTTATTCCCTGGAAAGTTGAGAAAGGGTTGCCAAATGTTGGTTCATCTTTTTCTTACTTTCTGAGAGATCAGTCAAGTGTTCTAATGGAGATAATGCTCTTGTCCTTATGTTTGAAGGACTGTAAATAAATACAAGATCTAGAGGGAAATTAGAGGCTAACAGTTGCCATGGCAACAAAAAAAAATGTGTCCCCCCCCAGGCCCAATTTAGAACACTTTCCATAGCATCTATCCAATCTTAGAAAAATATATACCAACATTAAGTTCCCTGCTCTTTTTCTCCAGTCAAGACCCAGAGTTCAGGGGTTCCAAGGACCTATTTTACAACTACATGGGGTTTTCAGGACTGATCTACACAGTATAAAATGCTGGCCATCAACTGCTGTTGCACTATTTGAGAATTAGGCAGAAGAAGTCATGTTCATAACTGATGACATAACTGCCTTTGCATCTTTACAGAGAAAGAGATTTGATAATGTTAGGTACCCAGCATACCAAGACAGAGAAGGAATCTTTCTCCTAAACAACAAGATACAGAACTAGAAGAACTTATCCAAAATGCAGCAACACTACCCTACAGGCACCACCATCTATAGAAGCAGCCATGACAAGAATGCTTTGATGCACTGTATTTGCAGTAAAGACATTGGAAGACAAAGTACAGGGTTCAGTACTAACTGCTTCAACTTCAAGGGTTATTATCGGCAAGCTGCTTACAAGCATCCAAGTACTCTCCAGTCCCTGTGCATTGCTTTATGGCATTAAGATACAAAATCCAAAAGCAAACGTATTGACATTGATCAAACTAATCCAATCAAATGTGGCACTGAATCTTTTAGAAAAAGGCAATGTAATAATATTTTGCAATCATTGTCCAGATTGTGTTGAAAGAGGGATAACAACACTGTACCCGATTAAAATAGGATTTCACAAGTCAAAAGATGAAGCTGGAATTTAAAAAAAAAAAAAAGATGGATTATAGGGATGGCCCAGTTGTGACCAAGCTGTTCTTTTCCCCAGGCAGTGATGTGAATTTAAACCACAGACAAATGGCACAGTTGTGGCTCTGTGGCAACAGTCTGAGAGATTCAAGTTCTCAGGATACTGCTTTTGAGTGATCCTTTATCTGTACCTGAAAACAAGACAAACTCCAATTTTGCTTCAATTAACATATTTGGCTTAATATTAATTTTGTATACAACATAAAGGCTGAAATCCCAAGTCAGAATCAACAGACCCTGCTGCCAGACCCTGTAGAATAAAGGCTCTGGCACAAGGGAGAAAATTGTAGTTTTTGACAAAAACTATAGAAAAACCTCCTTTTCATCTTCTTGGTGCCTTCAGTATTACCTACCACAAATAGTTCCCCCCTCCCCCCAAAAAAAAGAGAGAAAGAAAAAAAACGTAGCTAGAGTACCAACCATCAGTCATTTACTTTTTGCATAAATCTCCTTGAGCCCTTTACCTTTGTAGCAGCATAGAAACAGAGATGTCCTCTCCTGTGGCCATTACAACAGCTATTAGGACAGGCCTATAGAATGTGTGCATTGTCAGATTAAGAATTCGGATAAGCCTGGCTCCAGGCATGTGCAAAAAACATGATGTAACTATGGTAGCAGCAGTGACAATGGCTGAATTCAACTCCAGGAGCACACAACTACAAATTAACTGATCTTGACTGTGTGAAAACATTAAAAACTACGAGATGACATCTACCCAGTATATATTCAGAGTAGTAAATATCAAGTTTAGACATATCAGTCCTGCTACAATGCAAAGGTGGGTAGGACACCAAGTGGCATACATCCAAGGTGATGCCAAATGAGAGGTCCAAACAAATCTGATCTCCAAAAACAAATGTAGCTCACTAAAAATTACTCACAGATTTTTGAGCTGATCATTTAGCTTGCAATAAAAATTAAGTATCTATATATAGACACTTCTTGTTTTAAGAGATTCAAGTCATATGACAAACCCACATGTAGATAAGCTTTTAATTTGGCTTAGTTTACATAGACACATATTCACAAAAGCAAAGGCAAATCAACTATTTAAAGTCAAATTACATTAAATTAGTAGCTTACCATCTCTAATTCATGTTCTTGTTAAAGGAACAAAACATCTTAGGCTATTTTAATTTAATACTTCTAATAACATTAAAGTTGAAATCTTATGCATGAGTATTTGAAAACTGAAAAACTTAGTTTAGGTCATATACATCATGTGCTAGTCACATGCAACACTCAGTAAAATACAGAAAAAATCAGGTTAAGTCAATATTAAGATTATGTTTTTTAATAGCTTGGTTTCTGATATATTCAGCCTGGTTTTACCTTTTTGATTCAGTGATGCTTCACCTTTCAGCAACAGCTGGCCACAAAGATTCCCTTGAAGTACTACAGTAGGCTGTATATCCCAACCATTCCCCTGTCAAATGACTCATTTTTCACCATATGACTGGAAGAAGGCATACATTTCAATCAAGTGGTGGTGCATGTCTAGTCATGAGGGACATTTTGGCCACACAACATATGCTTCCAAATGTGTGATGGGTTTTTTAAATAGCTAGTCTCTGCAGTCTTTATAAAGTCTCAAACCATCTTCCAATTCACATCTTAGACACCCAGGAAATGCTAGATGAATTCTTTTGGTGAGTCACATTCAGTGAGTGGATCATAAATTAAACACTAGTATAAACAGCAGGCATTCAGTTCAATTTTCTTTTGGTAAGAATCAGGAAGGGTAACAGCGTAGTATTATAATAAATCACTACAAGTGAAAACAAAATATAAACAATTTGTGTGACTATGGACATTGTCAGAGTCAGGGAAATTTCAAGGGCAACACATGGAGAGAGAAGAAGGAAATAAATAAATAAATAACTCGAATAGTGAAGACAATAGTTTTCTCTTGGAACTCCATGGAACTCCCTGGAAAAGACTGTATTGCCACATACAATTAAAATACAAAAGAAAAGTATTGCCACATAGAAATGACATTAAAGCCAGTGAAGAACATGCAAGTATAAGCTGCTATCAATGAGCATTAATCTGAATTTCCACAATATCAGCCCAGAAAACTGTCCTTTGGGGTTCATGGTAGTCTTTGCTATTGGCCATCTACCCCTTAGGAGCAGATCCAACTTTAAAAAAAGGAAACAGTTGCCAAGGTTTCCTGTTTCAGAACAATCATCTGTTCATGAATTAAATCACAAATGCTATGTGAAGCTAAAGGTCTGCATATGAACATCCAAAGGGAAAGATGCCTGCCTCAATATAGCATTAATTTCTAAATATATCAGTTTAACTTTGCTTTATTGTTTACTGAACGTTCCAGAATGTTAACAACTTCCCTCTCAGCCCTTGGCCTTTTTGAAGATGCCATTGTTTACCCTTTTAAAACCACCATTTGGATGAAACTAAGGACATTTAGTTTAATTCCATATGGAAAAAAAAAAGTACTTTTCACAGAAAAGTTTAGATCAGAGTAACAAATAACAGTTGTGACACCTGCACAGAAACTACAGCATTTTTAAACAAAAATTTTAACTTCCAAACTGTATCCACATAATAAATTCAACAGATAAAAAACAAAATCACAGTAAATCTCAAATGAAATATGGTATTGATCTTCCCAAACCCCTTTCAATTAAAAAAATTTCAAAAACCTCATCTTCTGACAGTATCATTCAGAACATTAAAAGCTTATAATTATACAATCTTTATATCAGTTTACAACAGAATGCAAGAGAAGGAACATGATTACCAGTTTGACATCGTCAATATGAATATGAGGAAAAAGCCATAGGATAATTATATCAACATGACAGAGATAATACATATAGTTACAAGAAACAGTTATAATTTGTACAACTTTTGTATACTGTCAGTACAGATAACATTTCTCCATTTGAGTAAACATTATGTTCCACAACATGAACTATTATGAGCAATTCAATCAAGTACAAGTGGCTCGTCCTAAAGTGTCATCTAAACATTTATTTCTTTAAGAATTCGAAATAATTAAGTTAACTTTTGAAGATTACTTGTTTCTCTACTTGTTTATGAGTATACAGAGATGATCTTAAAAAAAAAAAAAACTATGACTTCAGTTTAACTTGGATATTTAAGTTTCATGTACAGCTCTAGAGATTTCAGATTGCATTTACATTTCATCCTTGCATAGTTTGTAATTAGAAATATATCATATATTCAACACTATAGTTTATACAACTACCATTACCATCTGCAAATCAAGCAGAAATTCTAGATTTAAACAGATACAATACCTTCAGTACTTTTTACAGGTTCTGAAGCAGAGGCGAAATATCAGTTTCAGTTCACTAGGTGATTTTCTTTTGAAAATTGATGATTTTCTTTTGTTTATTTAAGTGTTAAATGGTGTCCTTGCTCCCTCTTGGCTCTGTATTTGTAGATGAGGGTTTGAACATGACAGAATTGTATACCGCAACAAAAATTGTGAATCTGTTAAGAGGAAACCTAAATGTCAACTTAAGCATACCATCAAAAGTATAAGTAAAGCACCTACTGCTTTCTACGAATTATATACTATCCTTCAGTTACCTTTTAAACACAAGCCAATACCATTCCTTACTATTTAAAGGAGTATTCCTACTTAACTACCATCACTTCAGCTGCACTGGCTGAGCAGATAGATCTCAGTGTTGCAAGCTTCTCATTCATACAATACCATCACACTGAAGTCACCAGAACTTCTCTGTATGGTACCAAGTTATTTAACAGCGTATGTACTGCTACACCTTTATGCATGTTACACCACTCACAAAGCTACACTGCAAGACTGCAAGGAGAACAAGGCAAAAGTTGTGAAGAGGATCTCACAGCAGCCCAAGTGGGTGCAAGGGAATGGGTCCAGAAAGACAGGTATAGCCCATTCCCTATCCAAGCCTCTTATGTCACTCACCTTCTAGATCATGCACAGTAGGCACACCACCTACTCCCCTTACCATCAACTAAATAGCCAAATCGACAGGAACAAAACACCTCAGTCCACTGATGTACACACCCCCTTCACACTCAGCAGCTCGCCCCAGCACATGCACCCTCCTCCTCAGTTCACAGTACACACAAGCACGACACAGCCAAATACATATGTACATATATACATACATACATATACATATATACATACATACATATACATATATACATACACACACACACACACACACACACACACACACACACACACACACACACACACACACACCTCACCTGCAGTCTCCTACTTGCTTCTCTTTATATCCTGGTAAGAGAGGTGCCAGAGAAGGACCATGAATAATTGCTATTTTCAACCTCCGGATCGTTTTGATCTTTTTCCCCCCTTTCCAACCCTACTCTGTAACAGTGGCACCCAGAAATGGCGTCATCATACCGCTGCGCAGAGCAAGCTTTTTTTTTTTTTTTTTTAAAAAAAAAAAAAGAAAAAGAGGCGAATCACCACAGCCAATCACAGAAGCTCATCCACTGTTCCTTAGTGCCTCAACACACGGGATCAGGCCAATCAGCAACGTCATTACTGATACACCATCGGGTAAATGTCAGCCATTTATACATTTATTAGTAACCTGCACGTTGCAGGAAGAAAGTTTACAACTTTGAATATTCCTTTTGGTTCAGTTGCTAACTGTACCCCATTAGGTTGGGGTTCCTTAAGCAAGGTGGTAACTTCTAATGCAGATATAGGGGACTTGGGGAGCTAGGTCTCCAGAGCCAAAGGGAGCATGTTATCAGCTGGAGTATGTCAGTTCTGTACCAATTCCTCCTGCGAAAAATGTATGGTACCTTCCTCAGTATTATCAGTACTGCTTAAACCTGCCTTTCTGGAGTTCTAGTTCAGGGTGATAATTGGGCTGTAAGCATCTATGCCTGTCAGTTATTGCATGCAGCATTTCTCTGAGTTTGTATCACCACGTGCTGCTGGGGTCCAGGCTGTACCTTAAGAACATCTTGAAATTACCTGCCCTGCAAGCTGCTACCAAAAGGTGATATAGTGTGTTGTTACCCACTCCCCCCCCCCTACTACTGAAGGTGATCACCACTTGAGCTGTGCATGGTTGCTGCTGCACCCCAGGGGAATCAGTTGAAAAATCAACCTGCAAATAACAGAGGAGAGTCGCTTTCTGTCACATGGGCTCCCTGCTTACTCTAAGTACATGACTACAGGGTGAGTCAGAGCAGCTTGCTGATCTGATTGAAAGCAAGTTCATTTTCTCAGTAGAGTTATTTGCATTTTGATCTAAATAAGTAGGTGGCCACCCAGGCAATATCTGGGACCAACTCCAGAAAGGTGCAGGAATGGGCATGGGGTGAAACCACAAGGGAGTGCTAGCTCTCCTTGCAGGTAGTGATAGTCTCTTGTCTCCTGTGTGGACCAGCTAGCAGAGGGAGTGAAACATCAAGTTCTCATAGGTACAGAAAATACCCTTTCAGTCCTCCTTGCTATTCCCAGTACCATTTTTTTTTCTTGGGATGTCAGATTCTACAAAAGACATACAGTGGGAGAGTGGACAAAAGGATATTCATCCTGTGGGCTATTGCAAGGGTGAATGGAAGGGTGAAAACCTGTTACAACATGAAGTGCTTTAAAAACCTTCCTAATGCAGAGAACCAAGGATAATGAAAGCTAATGTCAACCATAACCTCAGATGAAGGAAATCCATACAGGCTGTCAGACTCCAGGGATTCTTTTCCTTCAGTCCCTTACTTCTGCACAAATTGGTTTAATCCACTTCCTGGGGAACCTACTACCTGCAGTCACTGGGAGTGAGCAACACCTACCAAGGATCTCTCAGCTTCTTAATATCACATCTATCATAAAGACTGCTTATACGCAACTTCTCTCCCCTCAACATCTTCCTGTTTATCTGAGGAATAAGTCTTACTCTTGCCTCTTTGGCTGGGCAGGGGCCAGCCCAACAAACAAGCTCCACAGAGTCCTACTGACAGTCCATTCAAAGGAAGGAAGCAGCTGTATTTGAAGAGACCCTAGCCCTGATTCTTAGGATAAGACTGACTGCAGTGTTTTGACTGTAAATGAAGGAACTGAGAGGGTTTTCAGCCAGCAGTTGCTTTCAGCCCTTTGGCATCCCTTCCTAAGGAAGCTAAACACAGGGAATAGTTTTGGACTGATAGGCACAGTGAACAAGTAGAAGAGAGGTTTGAAAGGGGTTGTGACAGGACTAGATTTTTTCTCTGATGCATGAGACACCTATTTCTGGCTTGGTTTTAGTGCTTTTGCACTCTAGTATCTTAAATTATGGGGTTAGTAGAAAAAAAAACATCAAAATACTTTACCCCATAAAGGAAGCATTGACCCTAGTGCAAGATTTTTATTGCTCCAGAGTCAACTCCTCTTGTCAGCCTGGTGGATTTGAACTTTCTTTACATGGAAGGTTCCTTTGCTTAGCCTGGCACTGCCTGCAAGTGTCTGAACTTTCCCATCATGGCTGCTCCTAGGGATTTCAGGCTGTGCATAATCCACTCTTGGGGACCCCATACACATCTAGCCATAGGCAGCCAGCAGGGAAAACAGAGATACCTCCACTCCTTATCTTCCCCTGCATGAGTGAGGGTGAGAGAGAGACAGGGAGACAGACAGATGGGAGAAGAGAGAACCCGAGACAGTTAAATAGAGAGAGGAAGACAGGGAGGGAGACAGTGAAAAGAGTGAAAGGCAGGCAGAGGAAGACAGATTGAGAGACTAAGAAACTGAGAGAAGGAGAGGGGGGAAGTCAGAGAAAAGGGGAGTGTAATCACTGAATAATCCCTACCATGGAAGAAGGCTCAGAGGAGATGGGCAAGGGCGAGGTGATCCTGAAGCTCAGGAATCATGTAGGATGTAACTCATTAACCCCGGTTGCACAGACTGACTTTATCTCAGCACACAGGGCACCAGAAGGTGACATTCCTGTTAGATAAGCAAATGTATCTGTTGTCCCAAAAGTTGGTTCTTAACTGGCTGTGCAGACAGCTGATAGACACCCAGAACTGAAATATTGGTTTATTCCATTTCTGTGCAGAGATGGGTGCTAGGTGGTAACTCCACAAAGTTAGCGTGCCTTCTCTTACCCCCATTCAGTATTTATTTATGCACTTTCTGGAAATACTTTACACAAATCTCTTCATTGGTTACATTCTGATTGTGTCACATATCAGTTTTGTGCTTGCGCTATAATGCCTTGGCTAATTACCATAGAGAGCATAGGGGGGGAGGGCACTAACCTTATTATCGTATTACCATCTCATTATTCAGGTAGGGGAGCGAAAGTTAATATGTTAATAAACTTTAATGAACTATAGGTCATCCTAAGTTGAATGCCATCCTTGTTTTGTCAGCTAATCAAGTTCTTCAGAGGGTTTGTGCTTCCCTTATCATCCCCCTAAAACTGGTTATTCTCAGCTGTACTGACTTACAACATTCTGTCTTGACATCCTCTCTTTCTTTGTCCTTGATTCTGCTTAACTCTTTGTAAAATGTTGCAGTTTGAAAGCCGTAGTGGTGGTGGTGGTGGGGGAGGAGATATCAAATCAGTATCGGGTTCACAAACAGTCTGTGGACCGTAGGTCCGATCGCCTTCCTAGGAGCGAATTGAGTTCTCAAATAGTGTGATCAACTAAAAGCTCGACTCTGGCAGTATCGGATTCACGAACAGTCTGTCAACTGTAGGTCCGATCACCACCCCCCACCCCAAACAAGTAGTCGAGTTCACAAACAGCATGGTTTATTCAAATGCAACATTTACAAAGCAGGTTTTGGATGTCAGTACAGGAAATTCTCTACTACAGCGTGGGGGTTTTAGCTAGCTCTGATGTACAAATGTGCAATCATCACTCACCCCAGCAGATGGGAGAGGGCTCTCAGTCTCGAGTCTCCTCAGGCAGCGTCCCAACCCGAGGGGAGGAGAGGGGGATCAGTCCGTCGACTGACCCAGGAGTTATGGTGGTTTCTTCCCCCTTCCTCCTTTTCATCCTTCGTTCACCTTTTATACTTTTCTTTACATTCAGGTGGAGCTTGAGTGACTATAGTCATACTTAATATTGTTATTGATTGGTGAAAAAGTTTCTCGCTTTCATTTAAAGGTACAGTCAATCGAAAATCTAGAGCGCGTGCTCAGAGAGGAGTGGTCATACCTCAGAGGCGGGTAACTTTGGGGATGGAGGTGTGTTTTGACATAATGAGCTTATAATGAGCCTATAATGAGGAAAGTTCAAGCAAAGTTCATCCAAAAGGAGTGATTTGCCACCTTTGCTGGCTCAGCACTGGACATCTTATCATATATCTCCCGTTGGACAGCTACTGTGCGGCTTATGAGCAACCCAGCACAGGGAGTGCAACAGTTTGGCCGCAGTGTCTTCGCTCTGCTCCATGCTCCCTTACTCCGCTTTGCAGCTGCGAGGAGGCTAGATTGTGTTGCCTATGGAAGCATGGAGGAGCAGAGGTACCAACCATTCTGGAAGTGGCAACTGTGTATCACCCCAAGCAAGTTTTTGTAATGCCAAAACATCTGTTAGGCCCTAGTTTTTCTCTCAGTTCCCACTTTTCCAGACCATTCTTCCACACTCTTTAACAGATTTCCTGTGGTCTTGTTCCAGTATCTGTACACCAACAGTCTAAAAAACACGGTAGTGGAATCAGATGGCTGATCACTTGGCTAGAGTAAATGTATTACAAAATGCTGAGACCAAATGGCTAGGTAAATGGTTACACCTACAGCTAGGACACACTGGGAATTATGACCTATTTCAACAGGCTGAAAGGAGAGGATGGCCTGTGATAAAAGCTCTAGCAAAGCAAGTTGTGCCTTTTTTATCAAACAATGGTACATCACATGTCAAGGGGACAACAACTTGCCAATCTCAGGGAAGGTAAACTAATGTGGGAAACCTGGCAAGTAGATTATATTGACCCCTTAAAGAGAACACCTGAAGTCTGAAAATACATCCTCACAGGAGTAGAAATAATTAGTGGTATAGGGAATGTGCATCCCACCTGAGCTGCAACTGGTTTATCAACTGTAGCTGGCTTAAACTGGTGCTTTGACACTTTTTCCTTGGCCTGAGAAATACAATCTGATAATGGATCACATTTTAAGAATAAAGTGCAAACATGGTGTGGCTGAAATAGAGTACTTTCTGTCTCCCTTACCGACCTCAAGTAATAGGATAGTAGAAAAGTGCAATGGATTAGTAAAACAACAGCTACACAAGTGTGAATCTATGAATTCATCTAAATGGGGATCCCATTTGTGGAAGGTTGTGCATTAGCTAAACAAACGACAAACTCCCATGAGAAGTCCCATAGATAAGGAATTCATGTCAGTAGTCACACACTTTCCTGCTGAAACAGAAGTAAAATCCCATTGAAATCCCAGAGATGAGGTTGTGGTTAAGCACCCCACTCAGGCATCAATGTGGGTGATGCTGTTGTTTTACAAAGGAAAAGGAGTATGGGATGCTGGAGACAGCCTTTTCACGTTGCCCGTGGAATAACTTGAGTATTAAAGCTAATTCAAGACCCATATTTAGAACTACAGCTACAGGAGGAATACCATCTGTAATAGCATGAGGTCAAGGACTGATAGTAGACAATAATGTTACACTAACCCTAGAATCTATGGTTAATTTAGATTTAACTATTTGTAATAACACTGGATGGGAAGCTGTTTGTGGCTTTAACAGTAAAATGGGTACTACAGACATGTAAGGCAACCAATCATACATTAGTGGCCCATAAGAAGTGCACCCTAAGTATAAACAATGAACACAACATAATATATGACAACTTTTCTGTAAACACCAGTAATAACCAATGGGCAAGTCAATGTGAATGGACAGAATGAGAGTACCGTGTTGCCTCGCGTCAACATTTGTCC